>OX244286.1:11927500-12141271 GCA_945867215.1 Epinotia demarniana
TATCGCCGACCCAAACAAAGTTCTACCATCTTATGGGATTATTTCAGAGATAAAAACTATCCTATATCCTTGCAAGGGTGTCAAATTCAGCGTACGGAAAATTTCATCTAAATCCGTTCAGGGATTAAGCGTAAAAGGTAACAGTGAAATGAGTTCATTAGTTTAAATTTCTATATTGAAAACTCCGTTTTTAGAAATATAAATATCTTAAGAATCATCAACAGACATTTCTGCTAAAATTGTATATTTTTTTATAATGTATTAAAGAAAGCTACATTACTGGAAATGTTTGCCTAAATCCGTTCAGTAGGTAGTTCACGTTAGTCCGAGCTACCTGTATTTATGAAAACCTATCTAATGCTAAAAGACGTAGAACTTTCCATCTCCATCTGCTGTCCCCATTTAACGGTGTTGTTAGAGTATACATGATTTTGATTATCTAAAATAAACTTTATAAATTAACAAAATAATCCGCAGTTTAAATGAAACATTACCTTCTTTTCGGTTATGGGAACTGGAAGCTGTTCGGTTCTGTAAGGGTCGTGGTTCTAATTTATCCTTGCCTACTTCTCTGCTACCAGTCGGATTATTTATTTTGGCTTACCATATAATTAGTATAAAAGACCTATGAATTCCCTTACTTCAAAAAATACTTATTCCTCATACATACTTCCAACCCTTTTTAACCTCCTTACAGGATGAATTTCAAGAAATGTTGTAATTAGTTACCTAGTCTTTTAGCGAAGTTCCAGATCCCTTAATTAAAAATTGTCTTGTTCCCTGTACAAACATCCAACTCCTTTTAGCTCATTTTGGGGATGAGTGTTTTTAACCCCCTTATGGAATCCATTTCAAGCAGTCTAAATTATGTTGCCCCCATAGGGGATGAATTTCAAAATAATCAGTTTTGTGGTCTTTTAAGATAAAGGCTATAAGACCGAAGTTACAAATCTCTTACTATAATATCTTCTTGGTCTCCATCCCTTGAATGCCGTTTTAAACCCTTTAGGGGAGGATTTTTTCCAATACGCTGAAAGATCTTTTTTATTCTGATAGTAATTGTTTATACAACGTTTTAAGTCTCCAGCTCAATAAAGAGTTTTGCTAATCCAGACCTTGCACCCCCTTTTAACCCCCTTAGGGATAGAATATTCTTAAACGCTGGAAGTAGTTTTTTATTTGATAAGTAATCTTTCTACAACGTTTCAAGTATCTTACTAAAAAAAAGCGTTTCCCATACAACCCTTGCCTTTTAACCCCCTTCGGGGTGGAATAGTCTAAAACGCAAAAATTCCTTCTTTTGTTGTAATAAGTAATATTTCCACAAAGTTTTAAGTCTCTAGCTCAAAAACTAAGTTTCCCCCATATTCACTCTAAACCCCAATGTCACTCCCTTAGGGGTGGAGTTTTCTAAGTCACTGAAACGACTTTTTCTATATTTGAATAAGTAATTTTTCTACAAAATTTTTACTCTACCTAAAAAACAAAGTTTCCCCCATACAAACATGTCACCCTTTTTAAAACCCCTTAGGGGTGGATTTTTAAAAACGCTTAAATTCTTTTTTTGTATACAAATAAGTAATCTGTCTACAAAGTTTAAAGTTTCTAGCTCAAAAGGAAAAGTTTCCATCATACAAACTTTGCACCCCTATTTAACCCCATTTAGGGTGCAATGTACTAAAACGCTGGAAGTTCTTTTTTTGTATCTTAATAAGTAATCTTTCTAGAAAGTTTCAAGTCCCTAGTTCAAAAAATAATGTTTCCCCCATACAAACTTCGCACACCTATTTAACCCCCTTAGGGGTAGAATTTTCTAAAAAGCCGAAAACTCTTTTTTTGTTTTATAATAAGTAATCTGTCTACAAAGTTTCAAGTTTCTCTTTCAAAAGGGAAAGTTTCCCTCATACAAACTTTGCACCCTTATTTAACCCTCTTAGGAGTGGAATTTTCTTAAACGCAGAAATCACTTTTACTGTATTTTAATGAGTAATCTTTCTACAAAGTTTCAAGTTCATAGTTCAAAAATTAATGTTTCCCCCATACAAACATTACACCCCTACTTCACCCTCTTAGGGGTAGAATTTTCTTAAACGCTGAAATTACTTATTTTGTATCTTAATAAGTAATCTTTCTACAAAGTTTTAAGTCTCTAGTTCATAATATAAAGTTTCCCCCATACAAACTTTGCACCCCCATTTAACCCCCTTAGGGATGGAATTTCCAAAAATTCCGTCTTATCGGTTGCCTACGTCATAAAAGGAAGTCTTAGTGTAAATTTCAAGTTTCTAGTCCCAGTAGTTTCGGCTGTGCGTTGATGAGTGGGTCAGTCAGGACAATGGCATTTATATATATAGATAAGTAATCTTTCTACAAAGTTTCAAGTCTCTAGTACAAAAAAATAATGTTTCTTCCATACAAACTTTGCACTCCTATTTAACCTCCTTAGGGATAGAATTTCCAATAATCCCGTCTTATCCCTTGCCTACGTCATAAAAGGAAGTTCTGGTGTAAATTTCAAGTTTCTAGCCCCAGTAGTTTTGAATACAAATTTTGCACCCTTATTTAACCCTCTTAGGGATAGAATTTTATAAAACGCTGAAAGTCCTTTTTTGTATCAGTAAGTAATCTTCCTACAAAGATTCAAGTATCTAGTTCAATAATTATGTTTCCCCAATCCAAACTTTAGACCCCCATTGCAGCCCCTTAGGGATAGAATTTTCAGAAATCCCGTTTTATCCCTCTGCCTCTGTCACAAAAGGAAGTTCTGGTGTAAATTTCAAGTTTCTAGTCCCAGTAGTTTTGAATACAAACTTTGCACCCCTATTTAAACCCCTTAAGAGTGGAGTTTTATAAAACGCTAAAATTTTTTTTTTGTATCCTAATAAGTAATCTTCCTACAAAGTTTAAAGACTCTAGTTCAAAGAATAATATTTGCCTATTATTTAACCCCCTTAGGAGGGGAATTTTATAAAACGCTGAAAGTACCTTTATTTTATCCTAATAAGTAATATTTCTACAAAGTTTCAAGTCTCTAGTTCAATAAATCATGTTTCCCCCATACAAACTTTGGACCCCCAGTACACCCCCTTGGGGGTAGAATTTTCTTAAACGCTGAAAGTTCTTTTTTTGTATCTTAATACGTAATATTCCTACAAAGTTTCAAGTCTCTAGTACAAAAAATAATGTTTCTCCCATACAAACTTTGCACTCCTATTTAACCCCCTTAGGGATAGAATTTCCAAAAATCCCGTCTTATCCCTTTCCTACGTCATAAAAGCAAGTTCTGGTGTAAATTTCAAGTTTCTAGTCCCAGTAGTTTTGAGTACAAACTTTGCACCCCTATTTAACCCCCTTAAGAGTGGAGTTTTATAAAACGCTGAAAGTTTTTTTTGTATCCTAATAAGTAATCTTCCTACAAAGTTTAAAGACTCTAGTTCAAAGAATAATGTTTCCCCCATACAAACACTGCACCCCTATTTAACCCCCTTAGGGGTAGAATTTTCTTAAACGCTGAAAAATCTTTTTTTGTATCTTGATAAGTAATGGGTGAATTGCAAAAAAATTGTACGTAACACAATGGAATATTCACAAAAATGTTACACAAAAACCAAGAAAGTTACACAAAGGAATTTATAAAACCGCTTTCATATTAGAAGAAAAAAGTCCTTATTTCAAGAAATAATAAATGAATACCTACCACAGTTTTGAAATCAAAGGTTCGCTTCGCTTTCATATTTTTTTTTATTCATTTTAAGAAATTATCATATATAGTATCCCACGTAAAAAAGAGGCCATGTCTCGAAACTCTTTCGTCGTAAAAGGTTGTGAGATATTTCGTGGTACCAAGTCTCAGGCATTCTTATTAACCTTTGTTTGCTGGCTTCTGCAACTTGACAATCACACAAGTTTACTGCATTTATGGTTTTTTTGCATACCTAAAACTACATGTAGCATTGTGTGATTGCGAAGTCACAAAATTTTGTTTAGTTAGCAGGTAAGGATGAGAAAGAATGCCTGATACTTGGCTCTGCGAAGTGTCTCACTACTTTTTACGGTGGAAGAGTGGCCTCTTTTTAAAATGGATTGTTTTTTTTATGAGATCTCACTTCTTTTTTAAGGTTATTGTGTTATCAATACATAATAATTATGAATGCAGTCCCATTCTGGCTTTTTAATTTTTTTGTCCCATTCACTACTAATGTAACTTTGTAATCCTATGTTATGTTGTATCCTATATGGGATTACAAAGCAACTATTTATGCAGTTGTTGTATCTAGAAAACTGGACCGAAATTGCAAAATATTTTAATTTTCCCTTGATTTATACGCTAAACACTAATTGTATTCTAAATTTGAAGCTTCTACGTCTGCTAGAAGTGCCTTAGAGTTTCGATGATCGGTCAGTCAGTGAGTGAATGAGTGAAAAAAATTAAGAAACTTTGACTAGTTATAATTCTTAAACTACTGGTTCAAATTGAATGAAATTTGAAATATACCGTGTTTATACAATGCCTGCTTGGTTACTGAAAATTCAGGTTTCTAGTTTTATCCACAACGAAGTTATAGGGGGGTCGAAAATGGCCTTAACTGCTTCGAGAAGAGGATGGTACGGCTGTGCCGCTGTAACGTAAGGATCCTAACGATACCTCACATACCTACCTAAATCGGTTGAGGCGTTTAGTTGGTCTGTTGGCATAAAGAAACTCGTACACATACCTACTAAGAACCCTGAAAACATTACACTTCTTTTTTGGGGCAGTCCTGCAATAAGCCTTACTTCAATTAAAGTGCCCCCAGATTACTCGGGTGGACAAAAACTATGGCCAGAAACCACCTTAAATCTGATAGCTCAGTTCACATATAACTGAAACATTATTTTAATTTATCTAAGATGATTAACTACATTCACAGATTGTATGAAATGCTAATAGTAAAGTACTATACGTAAATGAGAAAACTTATTAGGTAGACGTGACATCGAATTCGAAGCAATCCTAATTCTACGGATAAAAACCTACAGTTTTTGGGTATCGATTTATTTTTTGATTTCCCAGGGTTTGTAATAAAATACAGTTTCATTGAATATAAAAAAAATATTAACAAAGCGTAAGCCCTTTAAACCCAATAATAGGTAGACTCTGTATTATTCATTGCAATAATTAGTGAGATCAAATTACTTAACTACCAAAGTGAACAGACTCATTGGACGAAACCACAAACAAATTAACTATTTTCTATGCTTCACTATGATTTGGCATGATCAGAAATGTCTCTGGAAGTCTACACAAAGCCATTTTTTGTCGAACGTCGCCTTGTTCTGCCTGCGGGCACAGTCAAGTGTAGAACTATGGGTGCATACAACTGGCTCTTGAATATATCCCATAGCTCTTTATATAGAGCTACTGCTTTCTCATACATATGTCACATAGCAGATATATATAAGAGATATGTGAAATATGTATGAGTAGGTGGTATGTACCCATATTTTTACAATTGACTGCACATAAGTTAAATAACAAAGCCGAAAATCTCAATCACATTTTAACCTAATGATAGATGACTCTGTATTATTCATTGCAATAATTAGTGAGATCAAATTACTTCACTACCAAAGTGAACATGTCACAACATTTAAATATTGAGATCAACGTAGGCACTACCACCAGAGATGCATCAGGCCGATCAGGGTCATGTTCGAGGATCAATAAAAAAATTGATGTGCATAGACCTGCTGGACATGTCTGATTGGACGAAACCACAAACAAATGAACTATTTTCTATCTTTCTCTATGATTTGGCATGATCAGACATGTCTCTGGAAGTCTACATTAATGGATTTTTCATCGAACGTGACCTTGTTCAGCCTGCAGGCACATAAGTAAATTAAGAAAGCTGCAAATCTCGATCACTTCAAGTCATAGGACTTGGTTAAAATGTGATCGAGATTTGCAGCTACCTACCTATGTAGGCTCTATATTATTAATAACAATAATTAGTGAGATCAAACTACTTAACTACCAAGGTGAACATGTCACAACATTTCAATATTGAGATCAACGAAGGCGCTGCCACCAGAGATGCCTGCAGGCCGATCAAGGTCTTGTTCGAGGATCGATGCAAAAATGGATGTCCATATACCGGCTGGACATGTCTGATTGGACGAAACCACAAACAAATGAACTATTTTCTATGCTTCTCTATGATTTGGCATGATCAGACATGTCTCTGGAGGTCTACACAAAGCCATTTTTCATCGAGCGTGGCCTTGTTCTGCCTGCAGGCACAATCAAGTGTAGAACTATGGGTGCATACAACTGGCTCATTAATATGTCCCATAGCTCTTTATATAGAGCTACTACTGCTTTCTCATACATATGTCACATAGCAGATATATGTAAGAGATATGTGACATGTATGAGTAGGTGGTATGTTCCCATATGATAGATAGACTCTGTATTATTCATTGCAATAATTAGTGAGATCAAATTACTTAACTACCAAAGTGAACATGTCACAACATTTCAATATTGTGATCAAAGTAGGCATTGCCACTAGAGGCCTGCCGGCCGTTCAGGGTCATGTTCGAGGATCAATGCAAAAACGTATGTAATTATGTACGACATTTATGTGGGCGGAGCACATTGCACGTAGAACCGATGGCCGTTGGGGTGGAAAGGTGCTCGAGTGGTGACCACGTACCGGAAGGCGCAGCGTGGGTAGCCAGCCCCCCCACAAGGTGGACTGATGACCTGGTAAAGGCCGCGGGAGTCCGCTGGATGCGGGTGGCGCAGGACCGGTCATTGTGGCACTCTTTGGGGGAGGCCTATGTCCAGCAGTGGACGTCTTTCGGCTGATATGATGATGATGATGAGGTACGACATTTACAGCCGACGTCATATGAATATTTCGCCTTATCACGAAGCAATAAGTGTAAAAATATGTCTATCTTTTTTTTACGCTAAATTGCTACATTTGTATTGTGCAAATCATTGTCTGTATTTCGCGCCATGAACACTCGCTGCACGAGTCGCTTGTCATTATCGTGCGCGGCCGTAAATTGAAACATAATCTACACTGCTGTGCGTATTCCGCTACCGACAAACATTCAAAAATATTTATAATTTAGTTATTACAGAAAACAAAACACTATCCTGAGTTAGATACTAAAGTTGGGACGATTGGGTTTTTTTTGTGTGGCTGAGACAGTACTTTATTATATATTCTAAATATTATAATAAATAAATTCAAAAAAAAATGCTAAATTTAATGTTTTCAAATTATAAAATATTGTACTAATCTACCAAGATGAACGAACCCTAATGTTGGTTTTTGTGTGAAACGTGACACAATGTTACACAAACGAAGCCAAAATCAATGCCGTACACTGTTCTAACACGTGTAGAAGAAATAATTAATGGAATTCAAGTACTCCCAAATGCTTAACTGTTTACCCACTCATTCATTCAACTAAGTAAACATTTAAGTAGAAGACAATTCACTTACCTGTTTTAAGCATAACACAATATATCTTGAAATTTGCGAAAAAATCTTCCGAAGGACTGTTTAGTATCACTGCACAAAAAATAATATGGCTACCGGCGCGTGCGATTCCTTTGGCAGTTCGCTTTGAGTTGCTAGTCTTAAAAACGTTGCGGATGCGTTCATTGCTACGTCAAAATGTGAAATATCGCGTTACACAGCTGACGTCACACAAAAGAACGAAATCCTTCCCCGAACTTTGATTTAAGATATTGATATAAAATATTTGTTCTAGAGACCTGAAAAACAACTCCCTTGATGTTTTACGTGGTATTAAACAGACCACAAGCAAATTTCTTGGCCAGAGCTGTTTAAATCAAAGTTATCATTTTTTGTTTACTGTGTGTTACACAAAAGACAGGTATATTTTGTATGGGAGCAGAAATCATTTTTTTTCTTTAATGCATTTAAAAATATTTTTATCATAGTTATAATATAAAACTGTGCAAATCCTATTAATCTATGAACAAGACCACGTGAAATCATATCTGGAATACATGTTACTTGAATACTTATTTTTTAATAGAATTTTGAAGTATGAGGACATTTTCCAATTTTGGAATGTACAATTTTTTTGCAATTCACCCTAATATTCGTACAAAGTTTCAAGTCTCTAGTACAAAAAATAATGTTTCTCCCATACAAACTTTGCACCCCTATTTAACCCCCTTAGGGATAGAATTTCTAAAAATCCCGTCTTATCCCTTGCCTACGTCATAAAGGAAGTTCTGGAAAAAATTCAAGTTTCTAGTCGCAGTAGTTTTGAATACAAACTTTGCACCCCTATTTAACCCCCTTAGGGGTGGAATTTTCTTAAACGCAGAAATTACTTTTACTGTATTTTATTGAGTAATCTTTCTACAAAGTTTCAAGTTCATAGTTCAAAAATTAATGTTTCCCCCATACAAACATTGCACCCCTATTTAACCCCCTTAGGGGTGGAATTTTCTTAAACGCTGAAATAACTTTTTTTGTATCTTAATAAGTAATCTTTCTACAAAGTTTTAAGTCTCTAGTTCATAATATAAAGTTTCCCTCATACAAACTTTGCACCCCCATTTAACCCCCTTAGGGATGGAATTTCCAAAAATCCCGTCTTATCGGTTGCCTACGTCATAAAAGGAAGTCCTGGTGTAAATTTCAAGTTTCTAGTCCCAGTAGTTTCGGCTGTGCGTTGATGGTAGATCAGGTATCCTTCTTTTATATATATAGATGAAGGGGAAGTACCTTAAATATCGTAGATAGGGTAACTCGCTAACGCTCGATTCATAAAACCACACTCGTATTTCAAGGCCTCTAATAATGGATCAGTCGCATAAACTACTATTCCGAGTATTTTCGTATTGCTAATGAAAAAGCAATATATTTGGACCGTATTGTCTATGCAGGTCACCCGTCCCTCTTCCGTGTGCGCGTGCGCACTACGGCGGGCACGTACGTGAAGGAGTGGGCGCACGGCGAGCTGGGCCGCGCGGCGCCGGCGCTGGGCGCGGCGCTGGGCGCGCGCGCCGACCTGCTCGCGCTCGACGTCACCGCCGTGCTGCTGCCCTGGCCGCCCGGCTCCGCTCACGTGCTATCACGCTAATATTCATTCATACATCTTGCAATAAATTATGTTTCATTTCTTTTGCCGGCGCCACACATAGCAATGTTTCATCACATATTTGATCACATTGATTTTATTGATGCTTCACATGTGATCAAATATGTTTTCAAACATTTGTGCTATGTGTGGCACCGGCTTTATAATCCGTAAACACACTCCCAATAACAACGATTCTGATGTTACCCGCTAGTTTTAAGTTCATTTTTGTAATTTTTAGACATTATAAAATTGATTGTCTAGTTATTAAAGACGGAAAAAGTGTTAGCTTTGGTTTTATTTATTTTTGGGGCTCTCACTGAAAACCAACGTCCCTGCCCCCGTGACAACATACAGTGAGACTCCCGTTTAACACATTATTTGTAATGCGTACAGTAGTACCAGAAATATAAGATACAACGATGTACCTGCGCAGAAAGCATTTTTTGAAAACATTGTTACCAATCATAAGGCAGCGCATTTGCGCGGATAACATCTTCAACGCCCATTGGCCAAAATTTTGCGCGCGACGCCGGCAGCTCCGGCGCCCGCCATCTTGTTGTCATTGCATATTACGTACGTGTAGTGTAACAAGATCTTTATTGAAATGGTCATACATTCGATTTCATTCGGTACTTGTCAGCACTCGGCGGCATGGAAGATAATTGCTGATATAACTTATATTTGTGTTACTACTGTAACCTTTTTATTGAACTTTCTTTATATTTCCGTTTTTTGTCTGCTAAATAAATAAATTCTTATTCAATACAACCTTCTCATAGTGAGTACGATAGAAATGGATATACTTAACCGAATTTCGGAGTTCGCGGCTATAGCTCTGTTGTCACCACAGTTGACACATGACGTAAATATATCTACCCACAGTGTCACGCAATTGGGAACAAAAAGCAGAATTACATCCATTTGCTCAAATTCAGCATCAAATCTGACAAGTTTTCTATCTGACGCGTGATTCGGTCCGTGTGGGTAGGTACGTGTTGGAAGCACGGCTTCCAACCAAATCAAGGTCACTTCGTACTAGATTTTTCTGCAGTCCGGCCGATATCAGCCCCAGAGGGCGAGGGCGTTCGAATATCTCCGTCTCTGTCGCTCGAACTTGCAAGTGTGACAGAGACGGAGATACACAAACGAACCTCGTTTTCATTTTCCGGTAGCCCCTCAGAGAGGCTACCGCGTGAGTGAAAGTGAAAACGAACTTCGTTCGAGTATCTCCCTCTCGGTCGCACCTGCTAATTCGAGCGACAAAAACGGAGATATACGAACGAAGTTAGTTTTAGTTTCGCGGTAGGCCCTCTGTAGTTGCCGTGTAACGTCTCCGTAAACCGCGTAGCGTAGTCTGTAAAGATTTTTCAGCTTTTACTGGTAACATTGTCCGTTACTGTCAAGTTCATAGAAGTGTCATAATGAAAGCCAAAGTGCCTCGCAAATTCGCAATCGTAGTTGTTCCAGTGGAAGTTATGGCTATATTCCCTTGTTTTGGTTGATTACACTGTACAAATTAACTTCGCTACAAGGATCCGACCCTTAGTTTATCGTTACACATACCAAAATTAAGTTATCTAAGCGATACTGACGCTACTTTTCCTCGTACAGTGTTCGTGTACGCTGCTCTACTCTAGTTGCACAACTCTCTTTACATAGCATTCATCCGAGCTAGTGGCTGCTTGTTTCGGCACAGATAACAAACAGTGCTATAGTGCTCTTAGTAAGGCAGCAGGTATCGCAGGGGGATAGCCGGCAGGCGGATCGGGGTTGTGACTTGTGTTCAACCTACAACCTGGCAGGAAGTGACGCAGGATTGAACTCAGCGGAGTGCTCTCGGCTCGGAGACCCTTTCTGAATCACAGCCACAATAAAGTGCCATCTTGAGGCGGACAGTGGTGGGCGGCAGCGAGGAGGCCGGCGCTGCTGCTGCGAGCGAGGGTCGCAGCATGGCGGACCAAGCGGCAAGCGGGTGCGTGACGCAATATAGAGAGTTAATTGGTAAGTTGTGCGGCATTTCAATAAAGTAATACTACTACAGAATGTCACCATTTTCATATGACAGAATCAGACATTTATTTTTGTTACAAATATCAGTTGATAATTGCTATTTTCTTGCCATGAGTCGTACAAACAGTAAACAAATTACAAAGGTATAGTAAACAACTGCAAAAGTAGATGATCGTTTTAGTACCATGTCACTTTCTCTATCTGATGCATTCCAACTGACACTGTATTGTTACTTTAAGTGTGACGAAGTACTAAAATAATCATCTATACCTATTTACTGTTGACCATAAAAAAAAACAGAAATAGTTCTGGAGAGTACCCCATTACATACAAACATACCTACAAAGCTACAATCTCACAGAATTTATAATATTAGTATTCATATATTCATACTGTACAAAAAGGAAGTAAAAAGTGCAGAAAAACAGGTACTACTCTTTTCAAACTTCTCAACAGTTATTATGAAATAAATGATTCTGTATTCTGCAATTAGGCTGTAATGGCACTTTTACAAGTCAACATTCTACCAGCGTTTCTGAAAAAGAAGACCACTGTTAAGAAGAAACGCCGAAACAAACTCAACAGTCACTCATTGTTTGCCAAAAAAAGCTTATTACAATGATAGTTCTTAATAAATAAATAAATAAATAAAATAAAAATAGCCTTTATTCGCCAAACTTAATAACATACTAACTAGGTTTAATTATTAATAACTATTTTCTGGTTTGGGGTGTCCCCTTGGACATAGGCCTCCTCTAATGAGCGCCAGAGATCTCGATCTCGTGCACTGCTACACCATCCTTTTGGCAGGTCATCTTCCCATCTTTTTAATGGTCTTCCTTGACTTCTTTTGCTGTCTCTCAGGTACCAAAATGTTACTTGTTGTCACCATTTATTTTTGTTGGATCTTATTAGATGTCCAAGCCATCTCCATTTTAACCCCTTTGCTCTCTATATAATGTCTGTTACGCCTGTGGTTTTCCGGATCTTTCCAAGTCTCCATTTGTCGGTTCTTTTAATGTTGAGCGTACTTCTTTCTATCCCATGTTGGCATACTTCCAATCTGTGGCTTAAAGACTTTGTCAGTCCCCAGGTTTGGCATCCGTAAGTAAGCACTGGTAGAATGCATGTGTTAAATAGTTTGCTTTTTACTGCCATAGGGACGGAGTCATTCTTCATAATTTCCTTGAAGGACCAGTAGCGCGCCCAGCTGTTGCAAATTCTTCTCTGGATTTCCTTTTCTGTTTGCTTTCTTCTTCTTAACCTACTTAAAATGAGTGAAACTGATTATGAATACAAAGAAGAATAAAATCATATTCCGTTTTTCTACAAGAAATAATGCTGAAACTGTGTTACATAATACGAGTACAAGGCAGAGATAAAAAATAAAGAAAGGAATGGAAATGGGGCTATTAACTTAATCCTTGGGTATGCTTTCTTGTAGGAACTGCGTCATCTAGCTCTCTAGGCCTGATACAATGTCTATTAAATTATAAATGATTAAGCTATTTTGGGCTCTGGTTAAATTCTAGAAACAAATGTCAAGAGGGAACTTAAATAACCAACTCCTATTCAGTAATGACATTTTATTGACATTTTATTTTAGCATTGTGTTCTGTTTCTTAACAATTCTCTTCGTAAATTTATAAATAATTGATGCACATCTTGTACATTGTATTTTTTGTTATAGACTGCTCTAGTATATGTTTATTTCTTGCATAATTTCTTACATTAATGTAATCACTTTGCATGCCACTAGGTGGCTGAATGTATATGGATCTCAAAATAATACTGTTCGGTACCATCATGTACCGGCATTCTAGGAAATAAATGTATTCCATTTCATTTCAATGCATTTTTCTCGAAGCAGTAAACATTTCGGGTTTTCTTTGAAAGTCATCAAAAAGAACACATTAGGTTTATTTAAGACTAGCTGCCCGGCCCGGCTTCTCACGGATTACCCGTTTTTCCGTAGCAATGAAGCATTTTTCCGCGGTAAAAAGTAGCCTATGTTCATCAGGGATAATATCGGCTTCTAATGTTAATATATTTTTTCAAATCGGTCCAGTAATTTCGGAGCCTATTCAATACAAACACACTTACAAAGAAACAAACAATCAAATCTTTCCTCTTCATAATATTAGTGTAGATGAGGGCTTTTTTCAGAAACCCCAGTACCAGTTCTGGCAGGCGAAAATCCCGGTCCTTCGGTACGGAGTATTAAATGAAAATTTCTAGAAATAAACCGCCAATTTTATTTCAATGATATAATTTTGAATAAACACAATCGGGAAAAGTTATCGAACTAATGAAATACCATATAATAATTGGTTTGAGACCTATAAAAATCATATTAAGTACAAAATTTAGCGGAATATGATAAATTGTAATGATTTGAAAAATTAGATATTGCTATTTCACTACTAGTTTGATAAAATATTATCATTTTATTAAATTTGTGGAGGACCCTTATAATATAAGTATGTATATAAATAAAGAGAAATGCTCTTTGACAGTGCACATCAAGGAAGAACGAGATTCGGACAACGATTTGTGTGATCCAATATGTGTGAAGCCCGACCCAGATGCTGTAGAACAGCCAACAATGAACCAGTCATATCAGCCAGATGTAAAACAGCCAACAATGAACCAGCCTTGTCAACCAGATGTAAAACAGCCATTGACCGGACCAGAGTCGCACACAGAGCAATCCCCTGTAAACTCGGAGGGGTGTGTGACGACTGTGCGCGTGAAACGGGAGCCCTCGTGGGGGGAGGGCGATGACCAGGAGTTCCAGTACGAGGCGCTGCTGGAGCCGGCCTGCGTGCTGGAGGAGCGGGGTATGTGTGCATTTTTTATTTTGGAAGCATAACTTTACTTGTTACTTCTATTAGTTGAATAATGAATCTATATGAAACCTTACAAGTAAGGGTGGGTTGCACCACACTGTCTGTAATCGTAGCCGGTGTTTGTTAAAATGTGATAAAGATAAAGATTTTATTTGCATAGAATAAGTAGTTTTTTTTTTTAAAGTGTCCTTAGGTGGTACATAGACAATAGGTTGCCTATTCTGCTATAATGTATATTAAATACTAGCATGCAAAATTTGGCTAAGTATTATGCTAACATTCCATTTTGCGATAGAAAGTCCTTTACACTGTAATACTGTTTTTCAGCGAGTACATGCTTTAACTTCTTTTTTAAATTGATGAAGTGGCAGCTCCTTTAAACGTTTTGGTAACTTATTAAAACATTTCAAGCACATTACAAAGCAATGATTTGAGTATAATGCTGTCCTATGGGAGCATTCATGAACAAGTCTTCCCGGATCACGTGTATGTCTTGTAGAAATGGTATCAGCTGTTTTAAATAAATACATATGCTGCTTGACAAATATGCAAATTTCATAGATGTACATGCAGGGTAGAGGCAGTACACCGAGCTTCCTATATAATGGCTTACAAGATTTATAGGGAGGCAAGCCACAAATAGCACGTATACATCTTTTTTGACCTAAGAATGCTATTTTAGAATGAGAGCTATTGCCCCATAAAATGAGACCATATCTTAATATCGAACTAACATATCCGTGGTAGGCGGCCATGGTGGCATGCAAGCCTGATGTGCGTCTTAATTTCCGCAATACATAAACAAACCTATTTAATTTGCTACGGATCCTTTCTACATGCATCTGCCAATCCAAATGCTGATATATGGAAAGTTTGACAAGTTTCTATGGAATGACAGCTGCCACCGCCATGTTGAGATCTTCCAAAAAGTATAGTTCGATACGTCAATAACAAGCGGAAAAATCAAAACAGCGCGACATTCAATATTTGCCATCTTATTCAGTTTACTAAATGTGGTTACGATATTTTAAACTCAAACGAAAAACACCCTCACCTCATCACTTACCATCAGGTGAGATAGTGGTCAAATGCGTACCTATACGTAATAAAAAAAAAACCCTTGAATATCCTGGGTAAACGAAAGAATTTCCACATAGACAAATCTATCCGATTAATTTATTAAGCAAAACATTCAGCGTGTTCAGACTGAATACATATAATTTATTGTCTGAATACAGTTTAAAGATGTACTTTTAAACCTAATGAGGCATTGAATTACTATCAAATGGCAAATCTTAACAATGCGTTCCGTATTCTGTTGCAGAAGAACCCGGTCCCTTCTGGCCTCGGGAGCCCGACACGCGCCGCGCGACCGACTCCACGCGCGCCGAGAACACCGACCCACTTCCAGAAACTGCGGAGAATAACTATATCTGCGTCACTTGCGACAAAACTTTTTATCAGAAACCTGATCTAATCCTCCACATCGACGTCTGTCAATCGGCTATGAAGAGAAATGTCCGTGGACGCGGCCTAGAAACAAAGAAAACATACACCTGCGATGTATGTAATAGGGGTTTTAATGATTTGAGACGTTTAAAGATTCATCAACGGATCCACAGTGGGCAAAGGCCCTATGCCTGTGAGATATGTCACAGAAGTTTTATTACATTGGGCAATTTAAAGGAGCACGCACGGACGCACACTGGGAAAAAGCCATTCGGGTGTGAAATATGTGATAGAAGATTTTCGCAGCAGAGCGCGTTAAATATTCATAAGCAACTCCACACTGGCCAAAAACCATACAGTTGTAATATATGTAATAAGCAGTTCGCGGTCGCGCCGGACTTGAAAAAACATTTACTAACTCATTCAGCTGTAAAACTTCAATGTGAGATATGTCATAAACAGTTTAATAATGCGCATATCTTAAATGAACATCGACTACTTCACGCAGGTGAAAGATATTCCTGTGAGATGTGTACGAAAAAGTTTGCTAAACCTAGTTATTTAAAGAAACATATGAAACGTCACACCGATGAGAAAGCCTATCCTTGTGAATTGTGTAATGACAGGTTAGGTTCGCCCCAAGCTTTACAGGAGCACAAACGGTTGCACACGGGAGAGAGCCTCTTCACTTGTGATATATGTAATAAACAGTTTGCATATTCGACGCTCTTAAATGAACATCGACTACTCCACACTGGCGAAACCTCATACATCTGCGAGATATGTACGAAAATGTTCGCTACACCGACATATTTAAAGAGACATATGGCACGTCACGCAGATGAGAAATCCTATCCTTGTGAATTATGTAATAAAAAGTTAGGTTCGCCCCAAGCTTTACAGAAACACAAACGGTTGCACTCTGGTGAAAAACCATTTCCATGTGAGATATGTTCGAAGAGGTTCGCGCAATCGTTCGATTTAAAAGTACATATGCGGGTTCACACTGGAGAGAAACCCTTTGCCTGTGATATATGTAACGCGAGTTTTGCAAAAAAGAGTAATTTAACTGCACACAGACGGACTCATAAGGAAGGACATGTAATTATACAACCCAAACACACGTGTCAAAAGACATAAAGACAAACGAATGTTGTTACCGATTAATAAAATAAAAGAATGTTGACCAAATTCGACCAGAACCAGGCCCTTCTAACAATTGTGCATTTAAACGGTGATAGTTGTAGCAGTGACACGTTGCTCCCTAAAGGTTATTTAGAAGAGATCGCTTATTAGCGATAAGGCCACCTATAGTCTACCATATAAGGTCCTTGTGTTGCTTCAATTTCTTTCCGTAAACAATAAAGAATATTTGTATTGTACCTATTGTTTTTGTATTCTTGCTATTGGTCGACCGTTTCGCTCAGTCCTCGGCTTCGCGGCGCGCGGGTGCAATAGTATGACGATAACAGGGCGCGGGGACGTGCGGGAGGCAAAGCTCGGCGCCCGCACGCCGCGCGCGGCCCGCTGTCGTCATACCCCTGCACCCGCGCGTCACGCGGCCGAGGACCGAGTTAAACGGTCTACCTATAGCCCACAACCCCCGGGAGCTTTCAGCTGGAACTCCGAAACGTTTTCGTTTGCCACCTACGTGGACGAACTGAATGACGGGTTTGTGGAAGCTTTCCGTGCCACTGTGTCTAAGTTCTTCAAGGCCCAGCGGGCCAACAGAACTAACAGGGTCTCTAGCTCCACTCAGAAGCTCATGAAGGAAACGATTGAAACGACTCAGCAGTCTGCAGACTATGCGACTTTATACAGACTCAATAGACAGATCGAACAATGGAGCGAAATAAGGGCTCTAAAGTGTTCTCACGAGATCTGTCTACTTATGGGGCTGAGTCAGCTCGCAAAGTTGAAAATACACTACACAAAAGAATACAATAAAATTACACATATTGTGTGTCTTCGCGGCAGTGAATCTGTCTCAGCATTATGCCGAGGTGTCAGACACCTACAGCGCTGGTTTTCAGACGTACGTGAACCACGGAACGCAACACAACATACTATAGATACCTACAAACGTATACCCATAATAAGTAAATAATTAACGTAATCAATTTTTAAAATGTTAAATTTAACACAGTTTTTAGACCTGATGGGAGAATCGTTTCCTCCAAACCTGAGCTTTTGAGTGACAGAGCGTTTTATGTCTACATATAACCTTTTTGTAAGAGTCTACGAATTGTCTCGCAGGCAGGCATGATGACTTCCAGCCTCCCGAAAAAGCCGGTTTCCGAAAAGGTTTTTGCACTGCACACCATATTCATACGCTCTGCCAGGTTATACAGAAGACTGAGGAGTATAACCTGCCTCTCTGCTTAGCATTCGTGGACTACGAGAAAGCCTTCGATTCGATCGAAATCTGGGCTGTACTAAAGTCTCCCCAGCGGTGCCAAGTAGACTGCCGCTATATCGAAGTACTGTAGTTGAATGTTAGTCAGACTCCAGGATCGGAGCTCGAAACCTATTCCGCTACAGCGGGGAGTCAAAATCAAAATCCGACATTAATTCTGCAAATAGGCCACACGGGCACTTTTACAAGTCAAAGAATCGTTTACAATAAAAATAAAATACCGGCCAAGTGCGAGTCGTACTCGCGCACGAAGGGTTCCGTACCATTATCTATAAAAACGGCATAAAAATCACGTTTGTTGTATGGGAGCCCCCTTTTTTTAATTTGGTGTTATAGTTAGCGGTAACAGAAATACATCATCTGTGATAATTTCTACTATCTAACTATCACGGTTCATGAGATACATCCTGGTGACAAACGGACGGACAGACAGCGGAGCCTATAGTCCTATTAGTAAATAGGGTCCCGTTTTTGCCCTTTGGGTACGGAACCCTAAACATTACAACATTAATCATTGGAAGTTGCAGTTTAAATAAAACTTAATTTCACTAAATGAAAACAAAATTCCATTAGTTCCATTACACATTTGATATAAGATCTCCATCAGAATTAACGAGAAGTTTATTAGATTATTTAATATCCCAGAGACGTATAAGGTCTCCGAGCGTCCGTCAGGCAAGGAGATGTTATTTCCACAAAATTGTTCACCGCTGCCCTGGAGGATGTTACCAAGACTCTGGACTGGAGAAGGCTAGACATCAACTTCAGCGGCGAGTACTTCACTCACCTGGTTTGCTGATGATATCGTAGTTTTGGCCGAGACCATGGAGGACTTGAATACTATGCTCGATGACCACAGTTAAAGCTTCCGAGCGAGTAGGTCTAAGGATGAACATTGATAAGACGAAGATCATGATTTAGTTTAGTTTATTTCATTTCATTGTACAATTTTACTTAAATTTACTTATCGTACAGCGATCGTCGTGGTATGCAATAATGAAAATCTAAAATGAATATACAGGGTGAATCCTAAGCCGTGAACAGTAATATGTGTGACAGTGTTTAACTTTAGTTTAACATGTGAACGTGACAACAGGCAAAACTATGTAACCGTTGTTTGTTAATTCGTAATTTTTTATTTTATTTAATAAGTCTCATGGTCACCCTAAATGCTACATGTCACTTTAAGCTACAGACCAAGTCTTGTCGAATAGGGTGACCGAAAAGGTAAGGTTGGTGTTTTTGCTGTTTAAAATTATTATCAATAAAGTTTAGCTTCTAGAGTTAATGCAATGAATTTGCCTTAAAATACTGCGATAGAAACAAAAGCTTCTGTTTACGACTTATGTTTCACCCTGTATAGGTAATATACCATTATACACCTACAATTCAAATGTAATCTGTTGTCACAAATAAATGTTTCTCTTCTTCTTCTAATTAATATAAAATATAATGTCAGGTCAAATAAAATTCATACAATATACAAAAATCTGTCAGGTTATTCCTGTGTATAATAAAATTCCAACGTCAAGAGAACTATATGTAGGTATGTCAAAAATCTACAGTATAAAATGCAATAGAAATATAGTACCTACTCAATCAAGTAATATAAAACAATGACAAAATCCAAAAATATGGCGGAGGAGTTTGTTCCTATCAAAAACTTAAAGCTATGGTAACCGATATAGCCCTCCTAATCGCTAAACTTTAGTGGGCGGGGCGAATTCACGTAGAACCTATGGCCGTTGGGGCGAAAAGATTATCGAGACCACGTACCGGAAGGCGCGGCGTGGGTAGGCCCCCCACAAGGTGGACTGATGACCTGGTAAAGGTCGCGGGAGTCCGCTGGATGCGGGTGGCGCAGGATCGGTCATTTTGGCACTTTTTGGGGGAGGCCTGTGTCCAGGAGTGGACGCCTTTCGGCTGATATGATTTTGATGATGAATGAATTTGAAAAACCTTTTAAATATCAATAGTTTGAAGAAGAGTTAAGCTTGATGTTTTCAGAATATTTTCTGGTCTTGTTTATTAAGGGAGGTGGTGAAATAAATATTTAAAAAAAATGTGTTTATTCCAAATATAAATTAATCAATATATATATACACACAACAATCAATTCTTTCAGCGTTCGGTACACATACAAACTCGGTCAATTTTTTTTATTATTATCGGCTAATAAGAAATATATTTATATGAAAAAAGTTAGACAGTCAAGTGCAAAAACGTGTACCGATTTAATCCTCTCATAAATATGTACCGAAACCTTAATCTGCTGAACATAAGAGCAACGGGACATATCTGGGTCAGTGTCAGATTTAGGTCCGCGTCTTTTCGGTGGACATTGCCAAAGTTAAGGGCTTTAAAGCCTAATTTTTGGTTGAACTCTTGAGTCCGCATAAACGGCGTCGCCTCTTCTATAATTATATGCGATAGAAACATATTATATATAAACATAAGCCCTTAACTATTGCCCACTGAAAAGACGATTTTTGTTTTACTGACTGACAATGACCCATTTATGAGTATGTTGTATGCATCCAGCTTTTTACATTTGATTGTACCATCGTCAACACAATCAACTGAACATCCATGCACTTTATCAACATCGTCCGCCTAACTTTATTCCCGGTTGAGCCCTAAAGGAGCCCGGGGTCCGCTTTGACATCTAATATCAAGTATTCTTTACTGTTCACCAAAATAAATTAAAGCACCATATGCTACAAAAGGTCGCTAATGAGCGATATTTTTCAGAGAACCTTTAAGGAGTAACCTGTCACTGCTATAACTATCACCGTTTTTAAATGCTAGAAGTGCTTGGTTTTGGTTAAAAAACCGCCAAAATTATCTTCGTTCGTTCCGTCTTTATGTAAATTTTACATGTGTGTTATGCAGAAGAAGTGTTAAGTTCTATAAATAGAGGTTGATTGATGTTTGATCTGCCTTGTGAGTGCGTTTGTGTGCAGTTACATTACTCTTTTTTGCAAAACTCACATTACATATATCACAGGCGAAGGGTTTCTCCCCGGTGTGCACTCGCATATGTGCTCTTAAATGATTCGATTGCGTGAACCGCTTCGAACATATCTGGCAGGCATGTGGTTTTTCACCAGTGTGCAACCGCTTGTGTTTCTGTAAAGCCCCCATCGAGCCTAGCTTTTTATTACACAATTCACAAGGATAGGATTTTACATCTGTGTGACGTGCCATATGTTTCTTTAAATAAGTCGGTGTAGCAAACATTTTCGTACATATCTCGCAGGCATATGGGGTTTCGCCAGTGTGGAGTAGTCGATGTTCATTTAAGAGAGTCGAATATGAAAACTGTTTATCACATATATCACAGCGGAAAGCGTTCTCTCCCGTGTGCAACCGTGTGTGTTTCTTTAAAGCCCCCAGCGAGCCTAACTTTTTATTACACAATTCACAAGCATAGGTTTTCTCATCTGTGTGACGTGCCATATGTTTCTTTAAATAACTCGGTGTAGCGAACTTTTTCGGACATATCTTGCAGGCATATGGGGTTTCGCCAGTATGGACTAGGAGATGTTCATTTAAGAGAGTCGAATATGAAAACTGTTTATTACATATATCACAGCGGAAAGGGTTCTCTCCCGTGTGCAATCGTGTGTGTTTCTTTAAAGCCCCCAGCGAGCCTAACTTTTTATTACACAATTTACAAGGATAACTTTTCTGATCTGTGTGTCGTGCCATATGTTTTTTTAAATAAGTCGGTGTAGCGAACATTTTCGTACATATCTCGCAGGCATATGGGGTTTCGCCAGTGTGGAGTAGTCTATGTTCATTTAAGATATGCGCATTATCACACTGTTGTCCAGCTGAGTGAGTCAGTAAATGTTTTTTCAAGCCAGATGCCACTGCAAACTGTTTATTACATATACCGCAATTGTATGGTTTTTGGCCAGAGTGGAGTTGCTTATGAATATTTAACGCGCTCTGCTGTGTGAATCTCTTATTACATATTTCACAACCGAAAGGCTTTTCCCCAGTGTGGATTCGCGTATGCTCCTTTAAATTGCCCGATGTAATAAAACTTTTGTGACATATGTCACAGGCATAGGGCCTTACCCCACTGTGCCTCCGCTGATGAATCTTTAAACAACTCAAAACTTTAAATTTCCTATTACATACATCGCAGGCGTATGTTATCTTAGTTTTTAGGTCGGGTCCACGGACATTTCTCTTTGTTGCGTATTGACAGACGTCGATGTGGAGGATTAGATCAGGTTTCTGATGAAAAGTTTTGCCGCAAGTGACACAGGCATAATTCCCAGTAGTATCCTGAAGTGGGTCGGTGTTCTCGGCGCGGGTGGAGTCGGTCGCGCGGCGCGTGTCGGGCTCCCGAGGCCAGGAGGGGCCGGGCTCTTCTGCAACAGAATACGGAACGCATTGCTCAGTATATACTTGAAACCATAATTATATTCCAAAAAAATAACCTTAAAATTGCCATTGAAATGGAAAAAACCGACACTGGCAATCTTACACTCTTCTAAATGATGGACGTAGCTAGTTTTAGGCTACGACTACACTGCATTTTTACCCGACCGCCCCAGAAGGAGGGTTATGTTTTTCGAGCGTATGAATGTGGACAAGAAAATTTTATTTCACTGGCTAAAGTCCAAACAGCTCGATGGATTTTGATTTATGATGTGTCGTTGGCTATAATATATGAAAAAAAGCAAATGGGTATTTTGAAAAAAAATGCTTCATATTTTAAACGGATAGATTTGTCTCTGACGATTTCCTTCGTTTATCCAAGATATCGGAGGGAAATACTGAACTACATGAATATATCCAGCATGGATTATCCATCATGCGTTAATCTATGTAATTGACTAGTTATTTATGGTGTTAGTTGTCATTGATAACCCCTATTCGAATCCTGGTGACAAGACAGTAATAATAAGTAATAGGATTAGATCGTATATCATGCTAGCCACGAATTGACGCCTTAGACAAGTAGACGACACAGAAATACCTAATCTGAATTTGAATAAACAAAAATATCATAGCTCAAATAATTACGATTTGTGGGCTTGATCTTGAGGTATTGCTTACCAATTTGAACATAGCCTTTGAGGCACGGTAACCTATTTTGCTCAAATTCGTACCGCTGTGAGCGAGTAGCGCGCGGCGAGCCAGGCAAAGGCGGTCTTTTGACCGTGTTCAAAGGCACCTCAGTGTGCGTGCCTCGCGTCATCGGCCCGTGTGTCTGAGGGGTACCAGTAGAATGACTAGATCGGGAAATGACCAAATCGCTCATAGTCCACATCTCAAAATGACCGATTCGCAAGGCCACGTCTGTCAACATCTCAAAGAGTGCAAATATTAGAACAGCTAAGTCGTCAAATAGTCCAGTCAATAAACTTGTAAAGAAAAAAATACAATTTTGGAAATCATTATAAGGGTGCGAGTCACGTAATTTATGGGCAAACCGAAATTTCTATTTATAGGTGGACCGAAATTACGCTCGTGTGGCTTCACTCTAAAAGCTGTTTTATTTTCCTAGTAACGGGGTTATTTTCAATTAAATAACTACGTTTGTGCGAGTAGAGTTCAGTCGACCGTACTGGCGCCTCTTAACCTAGACATAAACTGCAGTAGACAACAGGCGGTCTTATCGATAAAGAGACTCAACCAGACCTAAGGCTTGTGGTGGTTAATATAAGGTTTCGAAAATAAAATTGCTCACATACCCTCTAGCTCGCAGGCCGGCTCCAACAGCACCTCATACTGGAACTCCTGATCATCGCCCTCCCACGAGGGCTCCCGTTTCACACGCACAGTCGTCACACACCCCTCCGGGTTCACAGGGGATTGCTCTGTGTGCGACTCTGGTTCGGTCAGAGGCTGTTTTACATCTGGCTGATATGGCTGGTTCATTGTTGGCTGTTTTACATCTGGCTGACAAGGCTGGTTCATCGTCGGCTGTTCTACAGCATCTGGGTCGGGCTTCACACATATTGGATCACACAAATCGTTGTCCGAATCTCGTTCTTCCTTGATGTGCGCTGTCAAGAAAAGAACATGTCTATTTATACTTGATACAAGTTAGCTGACGTTTTTATCTTATCTTATCTAGGTGAGGGCCTTTTCGGATACACTTCGACCCAGTGGGTTCTTTTGTGCATCTGCCCTCTCATTTATGCCTACTGACGCAGCTAGCGGGAGCATCTGGAATTCCTTTGGTTGCGGATAGCCGTTACCAAAGTAATTCATTCTTTGTCTGGCAAGGGCAATTGCCTTTACATTACTTATTAATTTAGTTTTTGACTTATTCTATGTATAGATTTATTCACCTACTTTATTAGTCACTAAGAGCGGGTTGCACTAACTTACTTATAAAAGACCGATCAACGTTAAGGGGATGCCTTGATTCGAGTCGACCACGCCCCCTTGGCAGAGACATGCCTTCCGCTCACGAGAAAAAGATGCAACACTTTTTGGGGATGGCTTTTTGGACAAAATTCGATAAATACCTAACTTAGTGAAGTTTTATTTATATTTCATTAAGTGAGATTTTAGATGAGATATTATAGTATTCACTTGATTGTGTCGTAAAATAATTTATTGTTTGAGTAGGCTGTGTAAAAAAAGGAAAATAAAGACCCAACTTCGGATTGTTTTTCCTACAGAGTAATTTCAGGCAATCATGTATCTATTACATCAGATAAACAATGATATAGTCAAAAATCATATATCTGAAAATCAGACCTTATTTTTTGGCGTTTCAAAGCACGCGATAATTTCCAATGTATCCTCTTAAGTATGGTGCCGGCAGCTGTCATTCCATACAAACTTGCCAAACTTTCCAAACATCCGGACTTTAACGAACACCGATTAAGATTACTGAAGGGTTGGTGCAATCCACTCTCGTCATATTTTAACGTCTTACAAAGCTCGAAGGCCGCAACTCAAGCAATTACTTGCTAAAATATATTCTATTGAACTCATTTTACTTAATCTTACTTACGTAGTCTAAGATAATCTACACATCATCCGACGATATCGGTGTCGGCTCCGATACGATATAAAATGTATGAAATGTGTAGCATCGGAGCCGACACCGATATGTCGGCGGGGCCATCGGACGCTATCGGCGTCAACTATCGGAAATCGGCTATCGGCGTCCGACACCCGATATAGTGTCGGATTATGCGAACAGACCGTGTCGAATCGCAAAGAAGTGCAGATGCCGACACTGGAGATATGTATGCCTGAAATGGGGTCTATATCTGTTAGTATAAAATTTTTTGCCCGATATTTTTTTCGGCACATATTTTTTGGTCTAATAATCTTTGGTCGATTGTTATTTTTGTCGAAAATTGTTTGGCCGAAATTGTTTTGCATATATTTTTTTAGCTGTAAATTGTTCAGTTTAACATTTGTATGGAATAACATTGTTTGGTCAAATGTATTTTGAGCATAAAATTGGTACTCCGAATATTGGTGTCACTAATAATCGCATCCAAACTGCGATTCGCATTTACTAAATTGGGTTACCTATAATTTACCAAATAATCACTTTCCAAAAGAATTTTCGTAGAATGTCATTTGCCAAGCAATATCTCGTTTACCAACTGGTCCTTTGACCAAATTTCATTCAGTCAAATATCTTAGTTAGTTATAAAGAAGTTTTTGCGTTTTGTGTAGAAGTCGCAATTCTAACCTAACCGCCAGTGTGTGTGCTTCGCGAGGTGCCTATTTCCGCTCTAAGGGACACAAGCCAACCCTAACCTAACCTACCAAATAATACAATTGTTACGATTGTTTATTTTTTTACTGCGGGGGGCCTGGCCCCCCGAGCCCCTCCTGTGGGTGGCTTCGCACCCCCTGCCCCGCCTTTTTTGGCTGCCCTAACTTAATTTAACGCCCTTACCTATCGACCTATTTAACCTAGTTTTTTTAAGTAGGTGCTTTGATTGTAGCCATTGTTTGTTTTGTTTTGAAAGGTTTTGTGTTAGGCTAAAGAATAATTATACCTAACAATATTATACTTTTAGCCACGTAGTCATAAAAAAAATATACTAAACTATTTTAGGTCAAACATGTTTTAGGCCAAAAAACACGTATGCAAAAAAAATTATGCTAAAGATAAGTATACCATTAATTATTATACTAAAAATTTTCGAGCAAACAATTTTGGAACATAAAATTTTAGACCAAGCGAAGGGCACCCCTAAAATTATTTTTAATAGGCGATTTGTTGATATGGAATATACTAGCTTCCGCCCGGGATCCGGGACAATAGCTATCTCATATTTTAATCCAGGCTATAAACTATCTTCGTGCAAAATTTCATCCAAATTGGTTGAGCCGTTTAAGCGTGGTTGAGTAACAAACATCTAAACATCCAAGCATCCAAACTTTCGCATTTATAATATTAGTAGGATAAAGAGATACAAGTTATTTTA
The DNA here is from genome assembly GCA_945867215.1 of Epinotia demarniana. Classification (NCBI taxonomy): domain Eukaryota; kingdom Metazoa; phylum Arthropoda; class Insecta; order Lepidoptera; family Tortricidae; genus Epinotia; species Epinotia demarniana. Next base: position 11,953,780 of record OX244286.1, read on the forward strand.
TTCTATATCCATTTTTAAATGTATAATAATACATTGCAGGTCCGAAAGTTGTGAGCTGCTCTGGCTCTACTCATGTGGTTACAATATTATTTAAACCATTGTGATATGTTTTTTTAATTATTTTTTTACTTCGAAACGTCGAAGCCTAACCATCAATCATGAAAATCAGTAATTGAGACTCCATAATATATGTGCTGTCATTTTATAAACAGTATTTGTTAAAAAAAACAATAGGTTTTTCAGGTGCTGCTAATAACGAATCACGAAGGTTTTTTTACGTATAGGTAAATCGTTTTGATTGAGTAAACGTTATTATGATTTAATAGGTGTCAACAATGACTTTTTCATTAAAAGTAAAAATTTCCGACATAAAAAAATGCATGTGTACTTATAACATTATTTATCTACACTAATATTATAAAGGGGAAAGATTTGATTGTTCGTTTGTTTGCATTGAATAGGCTCCGAAACTGAAAATAATTAACGACGAAATACGTAACGACGCCTATAATATTTTTTGAAATAATATGAGTCGCAATAAGCCTCTTTTTGTTTAATTCTTTAGTCATATAACAACACTTAATATATTTACATACGATGTAATTATCATTTTATATAATGGTCATTTGATATAATAACATTTAATATAACATACTTTAAATATAACGCATATTTCCTAAAGTGAATTAATGATATAATGCTAATTTCTTCTAATGCACAATTAGCATAATATTTTTTGGTAGACTCTAAGGCAGGTCGGTGTAAGTACGACGACGAGCGAAGCGAGGAGGAGTGCTAGGTTGAACTGCAACCCTACAGCGCGCGAGCCGAGCGAGCGAAGCGATCGTGCCGCGGCAGCAGCCGGCGAAGCGCCAGAACCGAACACTTTTTTGCTTCCTAATATACACCGTGGCCGTGAATAACCCGAAAGATTTAAACCACGTATTTTTGACAACAGTACGAGTAAATAATGTTATATCAACATGGGTCTAATTATGTGTCTTAATTAAATTACTATTTCAGTACAAAATAAATCTTATTAATTGCCCGCTTCTTTGTGAACAAGCCTGCCGTGACTTGTATTCCATGAATGACAAGAAGTGTCAAGTTATGTCTTGCACGATGTCTAGTTAGTACATCTACGTGAAAAAAGAAGAAGGTGGCTCCGTCATGCTCACGCCCTTAGGGTGTTAGACTGGAGATTTTTAAACTTTTGATTTGTTGTAAAAAATTAATGTCTCCTTAATTATGAGTTTTTGGACTATATGTTACATAACTTTATATACTCTAATTAGGCTCTATTATCGTCAGCTTAAATCTTTCGGATTATTCACGGCCACGGTGTATACTAACATAGTACTTACAATTTGCAAACCGTTATGTTTGCTACATTTTCTTTTAATAATAAAATATTATTCTACTTGATATTTATGACCTTATGACATATAACTTGTATGTGACATGAGCATTATACCATATAATGATTAATGATTATACAAAATAAGTGTTATATCCGAATATTTATTATATACAATGAGTGATTATATACCTTGAAAATATATCAAATGTTGTTATAGTGAATGAAATTATATTATTTCTTTTTATACCCATCATTACACACCCATTTGAAAATTTATTTTACGATTAGAAGCCGACATTATCCCCGATGAACGTAGGCTACTTTTAACCGCGAGAAAATGCTTCATTTCTACGGGAAAACGGATAATTTAATTAGCATTGAAATATCCCTCACAATGGTATAAATAACATGGTAATCACATGACTAGAGCCGGAGCAGCTAACAACTCTCAGACCAGCCCTCGTTAGTTTATAATTATTATCTTTGATGAAACACAGGATCATCCTAGTTCAGCCAGACGCATGTGATACTGTACTCAAGCACTCTTTGAGTCTATTTGAAATAAAATATTTTGATTTGATTCGATTTGATTTACTTTTAATTTGTCTTGTATACAATAAAAGTTTTACCAATAATACTAATAAAAATAAGAAGAAAATTCAGATTGTTGCTTTGTATGTATTGGGTAATCTCTAGAACTAATCATCCAATTTCAAAAATTCTTTCACCTGCTGACAGAATGGACTTTCTGGATGGGCATAGGATAATTTTTATGCCGCAGGTTTGCCTGTATTTTTTTAATACGCAGGCGAACCCGCGCGGGTAGCTAGTATAACATATTTATGAAAACTATGGGATTACTTAATGTATTTTATACATATATATATATCTGTAAAAGACACAAGATGATGATGACCTATGCATGATTTATTCAGTTTTTTTGTATCTAATTATTATAAACAAATAAATAAATATTAGGGAACAATCCTACACAAATCGACCTAGTCCCATCTCAGCTCAGTAAGGCTAATGTTATGAATAATAATACATATAAATACTTAAATACATATAAAACATCCATGAATCAGAAGCAAATATTAATGCTCATCACACAAATATTGCCTGTATTTTTTTAATACGCAGGCGAACCCGCGCGGGTAGCTAGTATAACATATTTATGAAAACTATGGGATTACTTAATGTATTTTATACATATATATATATCTGTAAAAGACACAAGATGATGATGACCTATGCATGATTTATTCAGTTTTTTTGTATCTAATTATTATAAACAAATAAATAAATATTAGGGAACAATCCTACACAAATCGACCTAGTCCCATCTCAGCTCAGTAAGGCTAATGTTATGAATAATAATACATATAAATACTTAAATACATATAAAACATCCATGAATCAGAAGCAAATATTAATGCTCATCACACAAATATTTGCCCTTACCGGGATTCAAACCCAGGACATTCAGTTTCATGTGCAGCGTCACTACCCACTAGGCTAAACGGTCGTCAATTATGACAGTAGTTTTGTTATTTGTTAGTGTCTGTTTGTATGCCTCATGTCCAGAAGATATATAGTCAATAACTTTTAACACAAATAAATAAATTATGAACTTAACACATATTCATTTTAATATAAGGTGTAAATCAATGGACTTTGCTATCTATGTAAACAAACCGCCATATTGAAATTGTCTCTGAATGATGAATTTAGTAGTGATGGGGAAGACTCTTACTGTACTCTTTTATATCAAAACATATCGAATATCAATCAAACTCAAACTCAAAATTATATTTATTCAAGTAGGCCCAGTAACAAGCACTTTCAAATCGTCAGGTAGAATAGAAAGATGATCTTAAGCTAATTACTTAGAGTAATTAATTAAACATAAAAAGTAAAATTTATATGAAAAAATATATATAAAAAAATACTAGTCTAGAATGTTTCTATAAAGACAATCTAATGTCAAAAAATAAATAAAAGGAGAATAATAAATTTATAACACAATGTCGATTTTTTCCAAAAGGAATGCGAGCTTATGCTTATTTCTAGTATTAATATTATAACACAGTTTTTCCTAGTAGAAGAAGAAGAAGAAGACGTTGTTTCATGTACTACATTTTCGTAGAATTTTGCTTCATAGAAAATGTTTCCCATATTATCATTTCATAGAATGATCATTTTCTGATGCACCTATTTTGTAGAAGCTTATTTCATAGATTTTTTATTTTTGAGATTATTAATGTTTCGAAATTTTTGTCATCGATTTTTAGGTCATATATTATTGTTTCTTATAATATTTAGTTCATAGAATAGCTTTTTCTAAGCCTGTATATTCATAGAATTTTGTTTGTCATCTTATTAAGCTTAATATTTTCGTTTCATAGAAGGATAGGTTAAAGAAGGAAATGGGAGTTTTAATAACAAGTTTTTACGCTCTTTTATAAAAAAAATAACCACGAAGACGAAAGAGCAAAGCTCCCGCTTCCGTCTTCTAACCTATCCGCGATCCGAGTTGGTTTTGGCACTAAGTTCCTGTTCCTTGATCCTTGTGTACTTGTAATTTAATTGAAGTTCATAAGAATTTTTGTATAACTAGCTTTTGCCCGCGGCTTCGCCCGCGTAGTAAAAGTAATTTTCCAATAATTGTTGAATTGCTACGCCGCCTACTAACCTACTACTACTAACTTCCCCTACGAGTAACCCTTCGTCATAACCCACTATGGTAAATTAATTTTTATTTACTATTATTTTTATGCCCGTGTGGTGGCGGGTTAGAATTTCACCACCCTCTTTCTTCCCGTGTGTGTCGTAAAAGTCGATTAAGAGAGCAGGGTTGAAGTGTGTTATGGGTGATGGGCTAACAACCTAAGCAATATCACTTTTTGTCGATCTTTTATACACACATTTATGCTAAAAGTGGCGCTGGAACATAAAGTTCATGTGCTCTGCCTGCCCCTTTTGGGAATAAAAGCGTGAATGTATGTATGTACGTATTTCTGTTATTAAATTTACAGTCATGATTAATGAGAATCTGTCTTCTGGAATAAAAGCTACTTTATGTTCATGATAATGTTGAAATACCAAAATATCTCCACGAATGTCAAGTCAAATTTGTGGCCTGGACATTGCTATAGGCTAGTTTCCTAAGATTTTTTTTCCATGCTTTTCGAACCAGTATTTAACATAAATACCCAAAAATTTGTTTTAATTTAACGGCGGCCAAAATGCTTAACTTATAAAAAGTATGCAGATCTTCGTGCAGCACCTTGAATGTACTTATTACGGATGCAGGCACTTTCCCAATGTCTCCTACCCTCCCGTCCCGCCGCGCCGCCCGCACTCGCCTAGGTACCGATTGCTGACGATCGAGATGGCACCAAATACAAACTTTAAAACCTATAACCCTATATAACGCGGGTCTCGTTCCATACCTCAAAAGCAAAAATAGAACCCTAATTTATAGGATCACGTGTGGCTGTCTGTCAGTCCGTCTGTTACAACCGATTTGCTACGAAAAAAACTGGACCGATTGAATTGCAATTTGGCACAAACATTTTCATGAATTTTCATGTCCACAACATGACATTTCAAAATCTATGTGATTTTCGTTATTAACGTCCCAAAAAACCGTAATAACAACGCCCATATTGATATTTAGACGCCACGTTGGAATGTAAAATCGTTGTTGTTTTCCTAATCAGCGACCCGATAAACCATAGAAACAATAGATGCCGATGTTGATTTTCAGATTTTGTCACCACATGTCTCCTTTTAGGGGTTGAATTCTCAAAAAACCGGAAACACTTGTTTACTCATTTATCGTTAGTAATTATCCTGTGAATTCTCGAATAAAATTGTCTAACTAATCTTTTTTCTCCATACAAACTTTGGACCTCCTTTTTAACCCCTTTAGGTGTAATCATTTCCAAAACGCTGAAAGCACTTTATTTGTAAATGAATAAGTAATCTGTCCACAAAGTTTTAAGTACGTAGTAGCTAAAAGTAAGTTTCCCTTATACAAAATTTGGACCCTCATTTAGGGGTGGAATTTTATAAAAAGCTGAAATTACTTTTAAGTTATCTTCCTACAAAGTCTCAAGTCTCTAGTTCAATAAATAATGTTTCCCCCCCACAAACATTGCATACCTATTTAACCCCCTTAGAGGAAGAATTTTATAAAACGCTGAAAGTACTTTTTTGTATCTTAATAATAATATTCCTACAAAGTTTCAAGTCTCTAGTACAAAAAAATATGTTTCTCCCATACAAACTTTGCACCCCTACTTAACCCCCTTAGGGATAGAATTTCCAAAAATCCCGTCTTATCCCTTGCCTACGTCATAAAAGGACGTTCTGGTGTAAATTTCAAGTTTCTAGTCCCAGTAGTTTTGAATACAAAATTTGCACCCCTATTTAATCCCTTTATGGGTGGAATTTTATAAAACGCTGAAGATGTTTTTTTTGTATCCTAATAAGTAATCTTCCTACAAAGTTTCAATTCTCTAGTTCAATAAATAATGTTTACCCCATACAAACATTGCACCCCTATTTGACCCCCTTTAGGGGTGGAATTTTCTAAAACGCTGAAAGAGCTTTTTTTATATCTTAATAAGTAATATCTTCACAAAGTTTCAAGTCTCTAGTACAAAAAATAATGTTTCACCCATACAAACTTTGCACCCCTATTTTACACCCTTAGGGACAGAATTTCCAAAAATCCCGTCTTATGCCTTGCCTACGTCATAAAAGGAAGGTCTGGTGTAAATTTCAAGTTATAGTCCCAGTAGTTTTGAATACAAACTTTGCACCCCTATTTAACCCCCTTAGGGGTGGAATTTTGTAAAACTCTGAAAGTGCTTTTTTGTATTTTAATAAGTAATCTTCCTACAAAGTTTTAAGTCTCTAGTTCAAAAAATAATGCTTCCCCCATACAAACTTTGGACCCCCGTTTTACCCCCTTAGGGGGTGAGTTTTCAAAAATCCTTTCTTAGCGGATGCCTACATCATAGTGGCTATCAGCATGTCAAATTTCAGCCCGATCGGTCCAGTAGTTTGGGCTGTGCGTTGATAGATCAGTCAGTCAATCAGTCAATCAGTCAGTCACCTTTGCGTTTTATATATATAGATTCTAGAGTTTGATAAGTTTCTGAAGTAAAAAAGTTTGATAGTAATATACATTGAACTGAATTTCTGTGAAATATGTTTCAACCAAGTGAATAGTCTATGAAACAATAATATTGGAACTGAAAGTATATGAACCAAATAATTTATGAAATATTTTCTGAGAAACGAAATTCTATGAAATTTCTGTCTGTGAAATAGGGTGACACCGTTTTTATGTACATACACAATATTTTCATATTATTATAGATATATTGACAATGCAATGTCATTATATTAATATTTTTTAACTTATCTCTAAGTGAGTCTCTATGTTTCAATCTATATATCGCCCGAATAGCCGTTTCTGCAGCACAAAAATCGAATGAATGTCCGAGGCACTGCCCCACAAAAAAATACCATATGACATATACAGAAAGTAAACAACAAGTAAGTATTTTTAGTTATTTTAACCACTTTACCTACGGATAAAACACTACGATTCTTTACCCACTTATAAAACTACAGCGTAGTGTTCACAACCGCGATGGCAGGTACAGGTCGACACACGTAAAAAGAGCCCTGGCGGCCATATAAAAAGTATGGCCGCCAGGGTTCTTGACCTTGTTACCTGTAGAGAGCGTGAGTTGGATATGAGAGGTGTGTAGCGGCTTTACAATATCACCAACTTTAGTCACAACACAACCCATCATGGACAATTGTAGGATTTAAAAGAAACAAAAATGTCATTCTTAAAAAAGTTTTTAAAATTCTTGAAACAATTTTAAAATTTTAATGAAATATCTAAGATTTAGATATATATGTTATGGTTTTGTGTTTTACGGTAACGACCGGTGCAATAGTGTATAGTTTCAGTGGTGTTAGATGAGGTGATGTGAAAATTAAAGGAGAAACAGCGACAAAACAAAGTTACGTCCTTTGTTTACATAGATAGCAAAGTCCATTGACCTACACCTTAGACTCTGTATATTTTGTGACACATCTTAATCAGAATTTTAACCTTTGTAAGATAAGACAAGATAAGATAAGATTTATTTGCTATTATATAAGTTCTTGGTTGAACTTAAAACTAAAGATACAAGGACCCTGGAAGGCTGTAGCAACAATCAGGTAACTTATACTATGTACATAATTTTAATCTAACTAATATTGATAGGTAGCTATTGAAATTATAAAAAATTACTGCAAACACATTATAAACTTGTATCTTCCATAAATTCAGCTATAGAATAGTAACATTTATCTGTAAGTTTAGTCTTTAGGCTGCTTGGTAATATGGTTAATTTTTATATATTTCTAGTTTAGGTTCAGGAAGTTCCAGCTTATGACATCTGCTTATACCTTATTCTATATATACTTAATCTATTTATACCTTTGCCGCTTGGCAAGTGGACAGATAGAAGAGCCAAATCTATGATTAAGCTCAAAAACAGAACACTTATAAGTCAAATTTTATGTCCAAATAAAAAGCTATAATAATAATAAACATTTGAAGCAATATGGGCACTGATTTGATGTCAGTTAAAACTTTGTTAAAAGAAGTAAATTTTGATTATATAATTTAATTGAAATGCCGCACAGCTCACCAATTAACTCTCCATATTCCGTCACGCACCCACTCGCCGCTTGGTCCGCCATGCTGCGACCCTTGCTCGCAGGAGCAGCGCCGGGCTCCTCTCTGCTGCTCACCACTCTACTCCTCAAGATGCCACTTTATTGTGGCTGTGATCCAGAAAGGGACTAGGCCTCCGAGCCGAGAGCACGCCGTTGATTTCAATCCTGCGTCACTCCCTGCCAGTTTTCATGTTGGAACACAAGTCACAACGCAGCTCCGCCTGCCGTCTATCCCCCCGCGATACCTGCTGCCTTACTGAGAGCACTATACCACTGTTTATTATCTGTGCCGAAAACAGCCGATGGCACTCGGATTAATGCTATGAGAAAGTGTTTTGTAACTAGACTAGAGCAGCGAACCTACACGAAAACTGTACGAGGAAAAGTGGCGTCACAATCGCTTAGATTACTTAGTTTTGCTATGAATATTGTGTGTACCGATAAGCGAAGGGTTGGACTCTTGTCATAAAGTTAATTTGTATAGTCTTATCATGCAAAATAAGGGAATATAGTAATAATAATAACTTTCACTGAAACAAGGCTACGATTACGATTGCGAGCCACTTTCGCCACTTTGGACGTGTATCTCTATATAGTTTGTGACTTTGGCTAACATTATGCTGACAGTTGACAGTTCGATGAATTTGACACAACAGTAACAGACAATATTGCCAAAAGAATTAGAAAAATATTCCAAAAACTACACATAAGGTTAAGGCCCGCCACACACAGGCTGAGAAGTTTATTTTCTACTTATAGCGCATTTACACATAAGCTTGTTTTTAAAAATGTTTTAATATTATTTTTAAAAGTTTTTATTGAACTTGTAATGTGTGAAGTATAATTAGTGGGGCAGAGTGCTCGAACAAATTGTCGAAAATGTGGACACGCCGGAACCAACTCCTCCGTCGCCCATCTTCAATTTTATGGCGGCCATTTAGAATTTTAGTTAATTTATCAATATCCTGAGTTCTATTTAACGTAGAATGACAAACTTAGTGTCTAAATATACATATTTGGGGTCAAAGAATTCAACTAGATAGTTTTTAGAGTCCGAGTTCTCAAAGGATATCAAACGGAACCTTGTTCTTGAGCTTCCGCTGTCCATCCGGCTGTCTGCGTATCAGCAATAGCTAGACTGTTCAAATTTTCACAGAATTAGTGTTTCTATTGCTGCTTCATTGTTCACAAAAAAAAACCTAATTTTAAGGCGTTTTTTTGCCCGCCCATAACAATCGGTATATCTCTAGACCCGTAATATGTAGACACTGGGATCCTGTTGTTTTACCAAATTAATTTTGGTCAAATTTCATTTCCCAAACAAATTTTAGCAACTATTTTGTTTGCCAATGCAAACTTTGGCACAATTTTAATACGAATATTTTCATTACGTCAAATTTTCATTCAGCAAAATATTATTACGAAAAATTACATTATGGCATGCGGTCATTTAGCAAATGCTTTAATAAGGCAAAAAAACATTAGACAATAAATATTTCGTCAAGTTAATGTTATGACAAACTATAAATAGACAAAAATCACAATTGTTTGGGTTATGACATTATTTTACCAAAATACTATAAATAAAACGGCACGGTCCCTTAAATAAAATAATGCACGGTTAAGTAGATCGGTAGGCACAGGCGTTAAATTAGATTAGGGCAGCCAAAAAAGGGGGGCTCGGGGGGCGAAGCCTCCTAGCAGTAAAAAAACAAACAATCGTAACAATTGTATTATTTGGTAGGTTAGGTTAGGGTTAGCTTGTGTCCCTTAAAGCGGAAATAGGCACCCCGCGAAGCGGGGTGACGTCGACACGCTGGCGGTTAGTTTAGAATTGCGACCTCTACACAAATTTATTTTCTCTACCCACATAACAAAAAAAGTTGTTATTTTATTGTGTATCTTATACACCATTGAAATAAAGATGCAAATGATTTGTCATTGAAGAGTTCCTCTGCTGATTAACCGACGGAATAGAAATGGTTAATTAAATATTGACGATACAAATCATTTGCCTTATTTTGTTTTGGTTAATGTATGTATGTAAGCACTTTATTGTACACAATAACAGGTTAAGGAATATACATGTCACACAATAGATCAAAGTACAAAGGCGAACTTATCCCTATAAGGGATCTCTTCCAGCTAACCTTTGAGCAATTGAGAGGAAGGTAGGTAGAACGAGATAGGCAAACTTATACCGTGTACAAAAACAGAGAAAATAAAGCAAATCCTAATTAGTATTAATTCTAGACAAATAAAAACAAAAACATATTATGCCAACTAACATATTTGACTGAATGAAATTTGGTCAAAGTACCATTTGGTAAACGAGATATTGCCTAAACATGAATATGCCAAACATAAGGTTTGCGTAAGAAATATTTGTCGAGTGTTAATTTGGCAAACGATTATTTGGCAAATGAAAGTCTACGAAAAATGTTTTGGGAAGTGATAATTTGTCAAAGTTTTTTTGGTAAAACAAAGGTAACCCGTGGACACTTGAAATTTCCGGAGATTTTGTGTTACTATAGCCTCTATAATAACGAGTAATAAAAATATAATTATGTTAATATACGAGTATAAGTGGGGCGGAGACCTCGAACAAATTGTCGTAAATGTGGACACGCTGGACAATAGCACCAATTTTGTTTCAGGGACTTATTAAGTCCATAGCTTTAAGTTTTTAATAGGAACCAAATCCTCCGTCGGTCATATTTAGTTTTAAGGCAGCCATTTTGAATAATTGTTACTTTATTAATACCTCGAGTTCTAAGTCACTTTAGAATCACACACTTGGTGTCTAAATATAGGTACACATTTGGGGTCAGGGAATTCAACTAGATTATGTATTTTACCGATATCTCTGTTACTAAATTACTTGAAAATACATAATTGGTGTTGTTTTATATATACAGGGCGGAAAGTTAAATCGGGGCAGTAAAGGCAGCTACTAAATACCTTGCCGCCACGCAAAAATGGCATTAGGATTTCATTCCTAACTTTTTAAGTGATGACAATCTACATTCACAGATTTGTGAAAAAAGTACAGTCAGCAAGAAAATCATCAATTTTGTCGATTTTTTTTATGTCATTCGATCCCGTTCGTATTAAGGATCAACATAATCTTTGTAACCGACTAAGGTTTGACTACTAGAACGCCCAAATTTACATTCTAGAGATATACCGATTGTTATAAGCGGCCAAAAAAACCCCATAAAATTACGTTACATGTATGAGAGCACTGTTTATTTTTTTTATTTTTGTGAATGTATGTTAAAGCAGCAATAGAAACATTACTTCTGTGAAAATTTGAACAGTCTAGCTATTCCTGATACGCAGACAGCCGGATGGACAGCGGAAGCTCAAGAACAGGGTTCCGTTTGATATCCTTTGGGGACTCGACTCTAAATACTATCTAGTTGAATTCCTTGACCCCAAATATGTTTTTTTTTTTTTTAGCTTGTACTATGGGTGCTAGACGACGATAAACATACTTATATAGATAAATAAATACTTAAATACATAGAAAACATCCATGACTCAGGAACAAATATTCGTGCTCTTCACACAAATAAATGCCCTAACCGGGATTCGAACCCAGGACCTCTTGCTTCGTAGGCAGCGTCACTACCAACTAGGCTAAAGCGGTCGTCGGTCAAAAAAAAAATGTATATTTAGACACTAAGTTTGTCATTCTATGTTAAATAGAGCTCAGGATATTGATAAACTAACTAAAATTCAAAATGGCCGCCATAAAATTAAAGATGGCCGACGGAGGAGTTGGTTCCTATTAAAAACTTAAAGCTATGGACCTAACAAGTACCTGAAAAAAATTTGGTGCTTTTGTCCAGCGTGTCCACATTATCATCTGAAACTGCCCTACTAAATGTTAGTATTGCAAGCTTTACCACTTTCGCTATGCTATAACCTACAGGGCTGAAATTTTACACGTTGGTTCATTTCATTACGCACCTCCGGGGTGTCCTGGGACAACAACAACATAATTTCTAGCAACAGAAACTAGATTTCATCCTAGATGTGGCGGATACCGTTGTGTATACAAAGTTTCGTCGTAGTACAGTCAGCATCACAAGTTACCTCGCAAACGAAGGCGTCAAGACTTTTATTAAAAGAATAAGAGCTTTTGACGTCTTCGATTGCGGAGTTACTTTTGATGCTGATTGTACTATCAGTTATTCTGTGGTTTCGTGTTATTCTAGCATACCGTTTTAAAATGAGAACCAAACTACGTTTGTATGGAGAGTGGAGGTTCGTGGGGACTCCTAATCTTAATCCACAGCGCCATTTACCATGTCGACGAATTCTATAATTTGTTATCGCTTACTGACCTTTGTAAGAGATTTTAAACTGATCACCTCCATGGCGCCCTCTAGACAGTTACTACACTTCCAGCCGGTACAGTCAGGTGCTACAACATGTAGGTATCGAATTAATCCTCTCATAAATATGTACAGTACGCTACGCGCCACATAAGTTGGAGTTTCTGATGTTAGCTACCAGTAACGTCGCAGAAGTGTCAGAGGGGTTCGACGGGGGTGCGGTAGGTTACTTGAGCCTAACTTGTGCTGTGTACTAGAGATGAACCGAGTAGTCGCCGACTAGCCGGGAAAGCCGACTATCCAAAAAAAAGGCAAAAGGTACCGAACATTCGGCACTATACTGGAAAACACAAAAATAACTACAAACATTTACTTCACGTACTTCAATACAAATAATCATTCTATAGTTACATACACTTTTTATTTTCATAATTCAGAATAATTAGAGATGTACCGACTAGTCGGAAAAGCCGACTATGCGGCCACATTTATAGTCAGCGAATAGTCGGCGAGTAGTCGGTCACCTCAGCGCCGATTAGTCGACAAAATCCATAATCGGCACATTTCTATATTGCACCTTGATTCGCCATCGAAGAGCCCTGGGACATTTTTGAGTTGTATTTAGGAGTATTCCACTTTAACACATATGAAAATCATTATGGCAAAATAAAACATCAAGATATAGTAGGTTAAACAATGTAAAAATAATAGAATAATACAAAACCAGCATAGATGGTTATTATAAACGTTAGGATTTAAAATTAAAATTCATTGTCAATATGTCATTAAATACTGTTTTACATACGTTTGCACATTTTTATAAAATTGTAACTTTATGCATTGATTTATTTAGAAATACAATATAACAAAATTAAGTGATTAGAAACTTTGTATGAAAAATGTTCTAGGTATAGTCCCTCTTTTTTGTTTCTTTTATGATTTCTACATGTTGGTAGAAATCAATCTGTTCAGTTCTGTTGAAACCAATTTTTGGCCTAGATATGGCGGATCCCTATGTGTATAGTTTCATGTTATTCAAGCCTGTCGTTTTAAAATGAGTACCAAACTACGTGTGTAGAGAGAGAGAGAGAGGTCTGGAGAGTCAAGCACCCTGACGACCTAGTATTACGCCCTTATTGAAACAGAAACGTTCATCAAACCTATTTTGCAACGTCGCCAAAAACGTTTGTCACTATGGCATTTGTCAATGTGAAAAGGGACCAAGACGGACTAGGTTAACAGAGTGTTAAGTTTTATAAATATGGAGTTCACCGCTTATTATGCTGCTTTATGTGTGCGTCTGTGTGCAGTTAAATTACTCTTCACTGCAAAACTCTTTTTACATATGTCACAGGCGAAGGGTTTCTCTCCGGTGTGCACTCGTATGTGTGCTCTCAAATCACTCGATTGCGCGAACCGCTTTGAACAGATCTCGCAGTTAAATGGTTTCTCTCCAGTATGCAACCGAGTGTGTATCTGTAAAGCCCCTAGTGTACCTAACTTTTTATTACACACTTCACAGGTATAGGGTTTCTCCCCAGTGTGAACTCTCATGTGTTTTTTCAAATCGCTCGATTGCACAAACTGTTTTTTGCAGACTCCGCAGTCGTAGGGCCTTATGTCCGTGTGGTATCGTTTGTGTTTCCTTAAGTAATTCGATGTTGCGAAATTTTTCTTACATATATCACAGGAGTATGGTGTTTCTCCTGTGTGAAGTTGTTTATGTGTTTTTAAAAGATTCGAATTTGAAAACTGTTTAGTACATATTTCGCAGCAGTGTGTTTTTACGCCAGTATGAGTTAGCCAATGTTTTTTCAAGCCAGCTGCGACCGCGAACTGTTTCTTACACACTTCACAACAATAGGGTTTTTCTCCAGTGTGTAGCTGCTTATGAATTTTCAAGTGACTCTGCTGCGCGAATCTTTTATTACATATGTCGCAGTCGAAAGGCTTTTCCCCAGTATGAGTCCGTATGTGATCCTTTAACTTACTCGATGTCATAAAATCTTTATGACAAATCTCACAGGAAAACGGCCGTTCCCCAGTATGAATCCGCAGATGAGTTTTCAAATGACTCGAGCTCATAAAATCCTTATGACATATATTGCAGCTGTATGTTTTTCTACTTTTATACCCGCGCTCCCGGACTTTTCTCTTATTTAATACTGCGCCTTGACAGATGTTGATGTGGACGATTAGATCATGTTTTAGCTGAAAAGTTTTGCCGCAAGTGACACAGACATATTTCTCCGTAGTATCTTCAAGGGTATTGGTATTTAAATCCTGCGTGGTGTTTTTGGCGCCCGTGGAGGCCTCGGGGGGTGTCGCGTCGGGCATCTGGGGCCGAGAGGGCCCGGGTGCCTCTGCAACAGAAAACGAAATTAAAATTAGGTCTCATTTGCAAAACGTCCCGCGAAACGTCAATTCTGCAAGATGACTCATAAATGGCCTGTTCGCAAAACGTCTCATTCCGTAAGTTCGTTCTGGAACTGAACCTCATGGCAAAAACCCCCACCTGCGTTATGACCCATTCGCAAAATATCACACTTGCGAAAAAGCATCAATTCTTTTATAAGGTCCAGTGTTTCCAACAAATGGATAAAACCCTAAGTGCTAAAGTCTTTGAAGGATGACACATTATCACTTATCCAACAAGAAAGCGTAACTAGTCACGCTGACTACGCGTTAGTTTTAACGTCTGCCAAGAGCATTTTCTAGCAAACGATAAAAGTATGATAATTATAAAGAATAACCATACTACGAAAGTGTGTCTGTCTGTCTGTTTATCCGTCTGTTACTTCTGCACGCTAAAACCGATATAGCAGCGATAAGTGAAATGACAACCACCCGTGTGGTGTCGGGATAGAATAGCACCACCCCCTTTCTTCCCGTGGGTTTTATAAGAGTCAACTAAACGGTTGAAGTGTGTTGTGGGCGATGGGCTAGCGACCTATCACTGAGATATCACATTTTGTCGATCTTTTATAACCATATTTATGCTAACAGTGGCGCTGGACACAAGTTTTATGTGTTCTGCCTACCCCCTTTAGGGATAAAGTGTATGTATGTATGTATGTCTGACAACCACGCTACGCCCGCTGAGTAAAAAAAAACATCATTTAACGTGCTCACAAAGTTTCGCGACAATTGGTTGAGAAATGCGACCTGTAACGAAGAACAGCCGCACGACGGGACATCTGGATATTGTCGGTGCAGCTCACAGTAGGCCCTCCATCTACTCCCATCCCAGGCAACCTCTTTGACATCTCGATACGACCTAACATCAACGTGCGCGCCGGCCCCAACACCATCCTAAGGGTGCTCGGGGACAGACTGGACTGCCCATGGTTGCTTCATTGTAGTCGGTTACATGCGCCATACTCAATGAAGCCAAATGTATAATGTTCTTTCTGTATTTTATTTTTTTATTAATTAGAAATTCTAAGTACTAACATAGTCTTTTTAAGGATAATACTAACAAATAATGGATCTTGTTATCTGAGGTAATAAATGAACTGAATTGATACGGAAACACGTTCTAACAGGAACAGAGGACGATAAAAAAATATAAAGGCTGTCAAAATTATCATTTCTCATTTAACCAATTCGGGTAGCACACATAATAACAGCAATACATGTTAAAGTGTGGCAGATTTTGGTAAAAAAAAAGCGATAATTTTGACAGACAGCCATTTTACGCCTAGTAGGTAGTTATTTCGTTTAGTTTCAGACTTCACATCTTGCTTTACTAACTTACTTGCAACGATTTGGCAAGTACGTATCATCATCATCATATCAGCCGCAAGACATCCACTGCTGGACACAGGCCTCCCGCAAAGAGTGCCATAATTGACGGGTTTAACTAGCTAGGACTAATGGAAGTTAGCGAGAGTCCGCTGGATGCGGGCGGCGCAGGATCCGCCATCATGGCACTCTTTGGGGGAAGCCTATGTCCAGGAGTGGATATCTCTCGGCTGATACGATGATGATGATGAATGAAAGAAGAGAATGGAACAGGTAAAGTGAACCAACATACCGTGAAGGTTGTCGTGCACACCTGTCTCCAACGGCACCTCATACGGGAACCCCTGCCCCTGGTCACACCCCGTGTCCCACGGAGGCTCCCGTTTCACGCTCACGGTCGTCCACCTCGCTGCTGGTCGCTGTGACCCTGGCTCCAAGTTCACATTTGATTGTTCTGTGTCCAACTCTTGTTTCATTGGCTGCTTTAGACATTCTGGCTTTGCACATTCTGGCTTCTTTGCACATTCTGGCTTCTTTGCACATTCTGGCTGTTTCAACCCTGTTGGCCGTTCTACACGATCTGGTTCTTGCTTTATATGTATTGTCTCTTCAAGCTTGGAATCCTTTTCCAAGTCTGGTTCCTCCTTAATGAAAACTGCCAAGAAAAGGCTTTGTTAGTAAATACATTATATTAAATACTAATGGCTCAGTGAGCTGAAGTACTCGCGTAATTATATCTTGACCCATGAATTCGGTTATTCCTCGAAATTAGACCTAGCTAGATCAATTTTTCGCCCCCACAAACACCTATATCGTTATCCTGATCCAAATTCTTAGAGCTCTTTGGGAACCCAATAAAACTGTAATAAATATAGCATGAATCGTCTCCTTACTGATACTCCAGTATACAGGTATAAGTTATTTCGCCTTTTTAACCGACTTCAAAAAAAAAGGAGAAGGTTCTCAATTCGGTTGTTTTTATTTTTTGACAAATATATTTTTATTGTATCGTCTCCTATGTACTTGTTTTTGTTTTTTGTGCGACACAGTGTTGACTCGACTACCAATACTCACCTTCTAGTCCCGCCCAGCAGTAATTCAGTTCAGACGCAATTGCAATGAATTAAGGTACTACTACTGAACTAGATACGAACTATACTGTAAAGGCTGTAAAATGACTCTTTACAAATCAGAGACTGGCAGTTGATAAGCTTGAATTTGTGACTCTTTAAAAAAACTGGACAAGTCAGATTCGCCCTCCGAGAGTTCCATACAAAATTACAAATCTATAATTTCTTCCTGTAGTATAAGACAAAATTACTTGCCAAATTTCATAGTTCTAGGTCAACGGAAAGTACCGTATAAATGTTGATTCCCTCGAGAGTATCAAAATATACGTTTTTGGCGGCATACACGGCCCTATCTCTTTTTCAAAGTTTGATTTCCTCACAGCTTCAATAGGGACTATAGACTTGAGTATGTTTTGAATTTCAACTCCACGAGTTCCCGAGATAAAGCGCCTTGACAGACAGACGGACAACAGAGTGATCCTATAAGGGTTCCATTTTTTCTTTGAGGTATGGAACCCTAAAAGTTTTGTAATAAAGAACTACTCCAATATACACTACATCAGGTAAACTACACAAACACAAGAAAAAGTAGTTCTCTACACATTTGTTGCTCAGTGCAGTTACAATACTATACCTACTCGTAAATGCTTGCCTGCTAACTAAAATTACTACAAACTAAAACCCTGTGAAACACACATATAAATAATATTGCTAATTTAATATTGGATATTCTTGAAAAAACAGCTTAGTGAAGTGTAAAACTATGCATACAATTTACGAATAAACATGGCCTGTCACTCTTGTCACTCTTATGTCCGCGGATTAAGGTTTCAGTACATATTCATGGGAGGATTTCAATCAATACATATTCTTTCACTTGACTGTACTATAAAGACGTGAATGCAGCTTATCTCTGTAGCAAAACATCTGGATCTTAAATTGTGTCAACTCTAATTGTCCCAGTTGAAAACTTCTTTCATTCTTTATAAATGCTTCAGTAGCCAGGTCTGGATGATAAAAAATCAAATATTTATGTTCCTCTAAATTAGTTTCTTTCTTTGTCATTCGTTTCTAAATAAATAAATAAATATTTGGGGACAATCTTACAAAAATCGATCTAGCCCCAAACTAAGCAAAGCTTGTACTATGGGTACTAGACGACGATATACATACTTAAATAGATAAATAAATAGTTAAATACATAGAAAACATCCATGAATCAGGAACAAATATTCATGCTCATCACACAAATAAATGCCCTTACCGGGATTCGAACCCGGGACCTCTGGCAGCGTCACTACCAACTAGGCCACAGAGGTCGGTCGTCGTTCTTATTGATAAATAATAATTTCTGTTTGAATTATAGTAAATTGTGTTCATGTTTACCTCAAAATATAAATACATGGGTAGTACTAGTACTAAATAAATTGAACAAGAACTTTGCGCACTCACCAAATTCTGTCACTACATATTCTGTCTCCTTCCCGCGCATCGCTTCCCACGACATGCTGCCGCGACCACGACCCTCCTCGCAGCAGGGGCGACGGGACGCCTGCCTTTTACACTCAGATTACTGCGCTTCTCACAGCGGTACTTCAGTCTTATCTATCCAGTACTGTAAATCATCTTTGCATAGATATATAAGGCCTATGTCCCCCGAGGATGCAACCAGGTGTAACCCTAAGATGAGAGGGATATTTTGTGACTCGTCAGCGCTGACACGAACACTGGACAAGCGAAAGAAGCATCGCGACCGCTTGGATTACTTAATTTTATGATAAGCATTTTGTGTAACGATAAGCGAATTATCCAACAGTCATGAAGTTAATTTGTAGGGTCTAATCGACCAAAATAAGGGCATTTTACAATAACTTTCACTGGGACACATACGAATAAATTTAATACGAGACACTCAAAGAGTATTGTAAATATTGTAATTTGACTTATATAGAAAAGTACTCTGTGCTTGACTTTAATTTAATGATGACATTGACAGTAGCAGACAATGTTGCTATAAAAAGTAGAAAAGCCTCCGCAACCTTTTTCCACGGTCCACGGCTATCACAAGACGGCGCGCGAGCTCACGATTTTTCTATAACTCTCTTTAAGCCTGCATCACAATGGCGCGGACTGGCCGCGGCAGACAGTAGTAAATTTGTCCGCCACTGTCAAATTCTATTGTCCCGCAGGCCGCGCCAGTGTGTCGCAGGCCTTATAAGTTTTCTAATGGTAAGTGGCATTTACCTGACAGCTATTTGTTAGAGTGAGATACATAGCCGTTCGTTGGCTTGGTGTGTACCCACCATAATAAAGACAGAGACGGTATGAAGAAAAATCGAGAGAGCTCAGGCGCCGTCTTGTGGTAGCCGTGCAGCACAAAAAGTTCAAAAATCTGTAACCCGACTACGGAAAAATATGTGGTTTCTCATTTGATACAAAAGGTAGCTGACGTCACCCGAAGAATAATTTTGAATCGATTGACTCCTCATCCATCCAAATCGGATCAGTGTCTTAAACGCTTCGCGGGAACACACCTAATTACAAATAAACTCCTAAAAGCACATCCCTTCATTTCGACCGTAGTAGTCGTTTCCGCCGCAGTCGGGAAAAATAAAAGTCTCACGGTCGGCGCTTCCAGCGTGGCGGGAGATGTATTATTATTGTACATATATATGTATTGAGGTGTACGAAGCGTGCAGTGTACCGTGCTTGAATGTCTGATTGTCTGGACGCGCCTAAAGTTATATAATCAAGTAACAATGCCGCGACCTAAAAGATCTAATCTTTCTCACCGAACCCGTAATGCAATCAGGCAACGGAGAATAGCAAATCAATTAAATAATTAAGAACGAGAAAACTTACTTGCAAATCGTCGCGTTGATATGGCACAACGTAGCAAAGAGAGGCCCGTGACGACGCCGAGCTCGTCGCACAGATCATCATCGAGATAATCATCGCAGTGCAAGAAGAAATGCTTCACGTCAAGTGTTGACTTGCATCAAGCAGCGTTTCGGTACAATTGCAGTGAAATGAACGTTTGCAAGCATTGTGGCGCACTGAAGTTTGCTGGAGAATCGCCTGGATTGTGCTGCCTTAATGGTAAAGTGAAATTACAAATAATAATAATAATAATAAATATAAGGGAACAATCTTACACAAATCGACCTAGTCCCATAGCAAGCTCAGTAAGGCTTGTGTTATGGGTACTAGACGACGATATATATAATAGATATAAATACTTAAATACATAGAAAACATCCATGACTCAGAAACAAATATTCATGCTCATCACACAAATATTTGCCCTTACCGGGATTCGAACCCAGGACCTCTTGCTTCGTAGGCAGGGTCACTACCAACTAGGCTAAAGCGGTCGTCAAAAAAAACCAAATATACTAGATTTTCTGTGACCTTGCTTGGCGGCCCTGCGAGAGAGTCCGCTCACCGCTGACATAACTACTACTCCTACTAAGAAGTAGACACAGGAGTAGTAGTTATCTGGTCTGTGGCGCAAATTAACAAAATAATCAAATTCGAAATTAAACGTATGGTACCTCGACGATGGAACCCTAGGAGGTGATTCACAGACTGTTCTGGCAGATTTAGTCCAAATTAAAAACAAATTCGCAGATATTGGCCTCGAATTAAACCTAAACAAATGAGAGTTGTATATTTCTGATAAAGTGGATTCGTCATCGGCTTCACAAATTATACAAAATTTCAACATAATTTCCCCAAACATACAAATCGTGACTAAAGAAAGTTTACATCTCTTAGGTTCACCCATCTTTGACGAAGCCATCCCTCCCCTTTTGAGTAAATCTATTTCCAAATTTAATGACCATTCGGACCGCCTTGTTAAAATTAGTAGCCACTCAGCTTTATTTATATTAAAATTCTGTCTGTTTGTCCCAAAATTCACCTACCTGCTTCGCTGTTGCCCAATTTGGAAATTCCCCCATTTGATCACACCTATTGACAGTCTAATGAAATCTCAAATTGAAAACATCCTGAACATTCACTTCAGCGAACAGGCATGGTCCCAAGCCGCTCTACCAATAAGGAACGGCGGCTTGGGAACCCGCAAAATTTCAAATGTAGCTTTGCCGGCATTCCTGTCTTCAATTCACAGCACGCTAAATCTCGCAGGTAGAATACTTAAAGCCCCAGCGGGCGTTAACTGCGAGATTGCATGTTTGAACGAGGCCACGAATGCCTGGCTAGCTGGACCGAGTCCAAATCTCCCGTCCAAACCACATAGGCAAAGGGCCTGGGATACAATAGCCTCCGTCGCCACCTTACAAACTTTAATAGAGCCCTTAACAGGCAGGGACCGGGCCAGGCTGTTAGCTGTGTCCAAGCCAGAATCTGGTTACTAGCTCCATGCATATCCCTCGGCCAACACTGGCACTTTTATCGACCCAGATACCCTACGCATAGCTGTCGGTCTCCGGCTGGGAGCTGGGATCTGCACAGGTCACAACTGTGTTTCCTGTGGAGCTTCAGTGGACTAACTCGGCCACCATGGCCTTTCTTGTTCCTCGGGCGCCGGCCGCCTGTCCCGCCACGCCGCTCTCAACGACATTCTCAGAAGGGCGCTCGTCAGTGCCAGCGTTCCTGCAGTTCTGGAGCCCCAGATTGTGCGGCGCGATGGCAAGCGCCCTGATGGAATGTCGTTGATACCCTGGAAGTCCGGGCGTGCGCTGGTGTGGGACGCCACCTGTACTGACACCCTGGCGGCGTCCTACCTACCAGTAACTACCAAACGTGCGGGGGCGGCGGCTGACGCTCGGGAACGCCATAAGATATCAAAATACAGCTGTCTCGGCGCCCAATATAAATTCTTCGCTTTCGGCGTCGAGACACTAGGTCCTTGGGGTAAGGGTGCGCTGGAGCTCCACAGGGAGCTCGGCAAAAGGTTGAAGGAGGCAACAGGCGACCCTCGCGCCGGCAGCTTTCTCGCGCAAAGAATCGCAATCGCAGTTCAGCGCGGGAATGCTGCCTGCGTGTTGGGCACCCTGCCAAGAGGCCCAGGTCTTTTATTTAATTAGTTATTTTAATATATTTTTTCTAAGTTTAGGGTTTAGATTTAGTTATTTTAATTTAACATTAGTTTTAGTATTGTATTTACCTTCACTAGTAGTATTAATGTATTTTTTATCAATTTATTGTAATAAAGTTATTATATATTTTGGAAATTAACATTCATAAAAAAAAAAAAAAATCTAATGTCAATTATTATTGTTGGGTTGAGTTGTTGTGATTTCGATTTTTGTTTTGTTATTATCATTAAGGCCTCTCACAGACTGGAGCGGCCTGCGGTGGCGGTCAATAGTAAATTTGACGGCTAATGTCAACTTTACTATTGTACGCGCGGTCAGGCTGCGCCAGTGTGATGCATGCTTAATGAATTTAAAAACAAATGAAAGTAAATTCTTGCGAGTTGATTCAAAACCAAACCAATCTAACCTCTGCCCTAAATTGCCAGAATAGGGCCACCGCATTTGACGAATTACTCATGCGCGTTGGGCCTATCTTTACAAAGTAATATATATATATATATATAATACTAATATGGCATGCTGTATATAAACAACGCATCACAATAAATAAAGAGTGGGTAGGAAGTAGGTAATAACCTGTTTTTGTGATTATTTTAAATGTACATGGCCTATGTCAGTGGCTGCTAATAAAGCGACAACTAGTGGCCTAATCAAGCTACACGCCTCCACCAGTCGCATTGCTATTGTCAGAGGCGTCTTTTAGCTATGGTGCAGGGTCTGCGTTGCACTCGGGCGCAGAGGTCCCAGGGGGCGCCGAGCGCCGCCCGCTACCATTTCATTTTGACCGCGCGCTTATTCCTTTCGAATGTCAGTTTTGACCCTACTCACCCCGTTTTACGGTATGTCATTTTTAGGGTTCCGAGCCAAATGGCAAAAAACGGAACCCTTATGGATTCGTCATGTCTGTCTGTTTGTCTGTCTGTCCGTCCGTAAATATGTCACAGCCGCTTTTTTCCGAAACTATAAGAACTACGCTGTTGAAACTTTCAATTATGTTTATTGTGATGCAGGACATAGGCGTCAGCAGCGTGTCCGGGCGCCGGGGCGCCTCCAGTTAAGGAGGACCCGTTGGGAATTGAAGAGAAGCCAGTGGTTGTGAAGAAAGAGGGTGCGTAACGATGCCTATAATTTTTTTTTAAATAATATTAGTCGCAATAACACTCTTTTCATATAATTCTTGAGTCATATAACAACGCTTAATATATTTACATACGATAAAATTATCATTTTATATAATGGTCATTTGATATAATAACATTTAATATAACATTCGTTAAATATAATGCATATTTCCTATAGTAAACAAATGATATAATGATATTTTCGACGAGGAGTGTTAGGTTGAACTGCGACCCTACAGCGCGCGAGCCGAGCGAGCGAAGCGAGCGTGCCGCGGCAGCGCCCGGCGAAGCGCCAGAACCGAACACTTTACTACCTTATATATACTTACATAGTACAATTTGCAAACCGTTATGTTTGCTACATTTTCTTTTGATAATAAAATATTATTCTACTTGATGATAGTTATGGTTATGACATATAACCACAGAATAGATAATAGTACAAGTAAACTTGTATGTAACATAAGCATTATACCATATAATGATTATACAAAATAACTGTTATATCCGATGATAGTTATACAAAATAAACATATATATTTTGAGATTATATCAAACGTTTATAATATGCAATGAGTGAAAATATATCAAATGTTGGTATAGCCAATGGAATTATATTATTTATTTTTATACCCATCATTACACACCCGAAGAAACAGGCTGAGGGCATGGAGGGACAGGCTGTGTTTCTAAAGGAGGCAGTAGACGTTAAAGAGAGGGATTTAGTAGTGAAGGATGAGGCTGTGTGCACTTTGAGGCAGCTGTTGTTGTGCAGGTTGAGGCTGTGGATTGGACAGGTTGTGTTTTGAAATAATATTTATTCCGCATAAATTTATTTCGGATCTTTATTTGAATCCAAAACGTTTTTTAATCTATTTTTGCCGTGCAGCGATTCGACGCCACCCCGCTGCGCGGGGTGTCTATTTCTGGTCTGAGGGACACAAGTGAACCCACATATTATACATATTAGTATGTCACAGAATTAACCACATCATCATGATCATCCTTCTAGCGTTATTCCCGGTTATGTCCTTACAGGAGCTCGGGGTCCGCTTTGACACCTAATCCCAAGATTTGGCATGGCCACTAGTTTTACGAAAAGCGACTGCCATCTGACCTTCCAACCCAGAGGGAAAACTAGACCTTATTGGGATTAGATCGGTTTCCTCACGATGTTTTCCTTCACCGAAAAGCTAACGGTAAATATTCCGTACATAAGTTCCGAAAAACTCATTGGTACGAGCCGGGATTCCAACCCACGACCGCCGCTTAGCAGCCGCATGCCTGAACCACTAGGCTACCGTAGCTTTCCACAGAATTAACTACATAATTTGAATAATGTATAAATGTGCAGTAGGACATAAAAAGTTGTATTAAAGTAATAAGTCGAAGAAATGAATTGCAATGTTTTGTAGTTGTGCCAACTAAGATCATTTGCCAGGTCATTAGTCCACCTTGTGGGGGGTCTACCCGCAGCCAGGGTGATGCTCTATAGTGAAATGATGTCGAAATGTCTCAGTCGTTTTCAACCCCCGACGCAAAGAGCCTGCGGTATCGTAGCTCCCAAACGGATGGACCGATTTGAATGCAGTTTCTTTTTGTATTATAGATAATTTTATCCCGAGTGTTCTTAGCCATGTTTCATGAAAATCTGTTCAGCCGTTTTTGAGATATTGCACTTTGAAATGACAATGTCGGGGGTTTTTCGACTTTTCTAAGTTGTAATTATATTTAGATAGCGTACCAATATTTTCGCCTCCGGCCTGAGGTACAGTCACCAGCATTAATATCTGCTGTCAGATACTGGACAAACGTATCTGACACCTCCTAACTGCCCTAGAAAGAATCGTGTCAGATATTTATGCGCGCTTTGCTGTGGTTGATATTAATGGTGATCGTACTCACAAAGTTTGTGACCTCCAGAGCACGAGACCGCAGCCGCAGTCGAAGCAGCAGGTGTTTGGAGCAGGAATTACTTTCTTCAAAATGTGTAGGTATTATTATTTGTTTTACCCGGGCGAAGATGAATTCATCTAGTTATATAAATAAACCTCCACCACATATACGCAAAAGGGATTGTAAGGATGGTTATGTGTCCTCGCACGTGTGCGTCAGCGAAACGACGGAGTGGTTTTAAATGATTTATTTCTCACGTATTGACAGTAGGCGTCGGGCAAGGACTGCCTGTAGGGCGGGCGTATTGCTTAGTAGCGCGAAATGCCTACTAAGCAATCTGCGTCCCTACAGTATGATTGTTTATTTGAAAGGATAAACTTAAAAGCACAGCCTCACTTACGCATAAAAATTACACCTATTTAGCTCTCAAGGATGTGAGGTTTCAAATATATGAATGAATATATTGTTTTTAACCCCCGACCAGACGAAAAGAGAGGGGTGTTATAAGTTTAACGTGTCTGTCTGTGTATCTGTATAACATAACATTACAGAAGCACGTGTTATATCATAAATAATTATGTCATAATTATTTATGATATAAAACATAAAAATATCTAAAATATAAAAAAAGTCTCATGTGAATATAGAGATGAGCGTGCTAATATTGACCACATTGAAAGCAAATCGAGTTATTATTGAGACATTACAAATCCTACACGAGACGACGATGGAACGGGGCCACGTCGTTTCGTCGTCTAAATAGTTTTGGTTTCGTGACGCATTGGTTATTACTGTAATGTCACGTAAATGTATTTGTCAATAAATAAATAAATTACAATCAATTCAATTACCAATATACCTACTTAATCTAGTTAATATGGTATACTTATTTGTCAACATAATTTCTGACCTGTTATAGTCTAAATTTTTAAATACATACGGTAAATTTAATAAATACGGTAACATAACAATAAAGATGACAATACGTCTACTAGCATACGTTAAGTTTAACGAAGTTACCAGGGTGGAAAAAAATTGTTCCGTTTCTAGACTAGTTTGCCAAGCTGTAAAAACACTTCTTCAATAGATAGTCAACTTCATCAATATTTTTTTAAATTCGTTTGGTCTACCTGTCAATTTGACATTTGTGTTTGTGGAACAGGGACAGGAGGGGAAGTTGTCAGTGTTTGATCTGCCTTATGAGTGCGTCTGTGTGCAGTTACATTACTCTTTTTTGCAAAACTTTTCGTACATATATCACAGCTGAAGGGTTTCTCTCCCGTGTGAACTCGTGTATGCTCTCTCAAATCGCAAGCCTGCGCGAACCGCTTCGAACATGTCTCACAGGGAAATGGCTTCTCATCCGTGTGCAACCGCGTGTGTTTCTTCAATGCCCCCAACGTACCTAATTTCTTATCACACAATTTACAATAATAAGATTTCTCACCAGTGTGACATCTCAAATGATGTTTCCTTAAATAACTCGGTGTAGGAAAAGATTTATTACATATATCACAGTTAAACGGTGCTTCTCCAGTGTGAAGTTGCCGATGTGCTTTTAAGGCAGTCATATCTGAGTACTGTTTGTTGCATATTTCACAGGAGTGAGGTTTTACAGCTGAATGAGTTAGTAAATGTTTACTCAAGCCAGCCGCGGCGGGGAACTGTCTGTTACAGATCGTACAAGAGTATGGTTTTTCGCCAGTATGGAGTCGCTTGTGGATATTCAACGCGCCCTGCTGCGCAAAGCCTTTGTTACACACTTCGCAACGGAAGGGTTTTTCCCCAGTATGAGTTCGTATATGGCCCTTCAAAGTGCCCAATGTTACAAAATTTCTGTGACATATTTCACAGGAGAAGGGCCTTTGCCCGGAGTGGATAAGTTTATGAGCACTTAAATTCTTCGGATCCTTAAAAACTTTACCACATACGTCACAAGTATCCACCTTTTGTTTAGTTTTCTTGCCGGGACCACGAAACCTTCTCTGGTTCGTAGCGGGTCGACAGGCGTCGAGGTGGAGGATTAGATCAGGTCTCTGATGAAAGGTTTTGCTGCAAGAGCCACAGACATAGTCATTTGTAGAATCTTGAAGTCTGTTAATATCCTGTGTAGTGATACTTATGATGTTGGGGTCTGTGGAGGCGTCGCGGGGTGAGTCTCGCGCGACCAGGGGCCAGGGGCCGGGTACCTCTGTAACAGAATGTGGAAGTAATATAAATAAATCATTCATACTATAATAGTATAAATGCGAAAAGGCGTCTGTTTCAAACTCAAACTCAAAATTATATTTATTCAAGTAGGCCCAGTAACAAGCACTTTCAAATCGTCAGGTAGAAACATAATCTTAAGCTAATTACTTAGAGTAATTTATTAAACATAAAAAGTAAAATTTATATGAAATATTTAAAATTTTATATAATAAAATACTAGTCTAGAATGTTTCTAGAAAGACGAACTAATGTCAAAAAATAAATAAAACGAGAATAATTAATTAAAAACACAATGTCAAATTTTTCTAAAAGGAATAAATAAATTATAAATCCAGTCAAAATTAGTCCCAAGAAGTTTTATCATTCATGTAGTCTTGTGCGCTATAATAAGCTTTCGAAATAAGTTTACGTTTCACATAGTTCTTGAATTTATTAATAGATAACTCAGTTACGTTTCCAGGAAGTTTGTTATAAAACCTTACACAATTACCCATGAATGATTTTTTTATTTTTTGGAGCCGAGTGGTGGGCACCGCGAGCTTATGCTTATAGTCCAGTCAGTAGGTATTTATGGTTCAAAGAAGACAAAATTGTTTACATTTTTTGCATACATGTTTATTCTGTAAGTCTTAAAGGTAAGAAGTTACAAGCGACGGAAATAATAATATTTACAAAAATCATTAATATCATTTTAATTTTGTTTAAAAATTGTATAGCTATCATTTTTTAATTATTTTTGATGGCACGGGCTGGTTAATGGTGCCTTCTTCATTATCGTCGCTGAAATTTTCTGTTTCATTGTCTGTATTTTTAGTTCCCAACCATGAAATTTCGTCGTCATCACAGTCTTCCTTATCTATCTGAATCTCTACTGCATTTTCACACAGCTGACCACTACAGAATCCACAAACAATAGAGCATTTTAATCCAGCTTTTCTGCAACTACATGATTTGCTGCATCCTTTTTTACAGTGGCAAGAAATTACACTTAAAAGCGTCTGGGGTGCTGCTTTCTCTGTCGTTGTTATTGGAGAGAGCCTATTGGTGTCATATCTCCAGCCCCAGTCTTCTGGTTTTTTTTATTCCGTACCATTTTTGGACTTGGTGGTATGTCCTAAACGCATGATACCGTGCAGCGTCCTTTGTCGGCGGCAAAGAAGCAAGATTAAATTTACTTTTTATTGATGACTTTACGAATCGTTTATATCGGATATCTTCTAAGGATTCCTTATCCATGTCCCCTCCGTACAAAGTTACTAGAAAGCGTGCTCTAGCGTCTTCGATTTCTTCTGGTCTTGCTTCTTTATCTTTGTAAACGCCAATGATGGCATCCAGAATTTAACGCGCCGTATAATTGATACAAAAACTTTAGTGTAATTAAATTATTTTTAGTAAATATTATTGTATCTGTCGCTTGTAACTTTTTACTTATAAGACTTACAGAATAATCATGTATGCAAAAATGTAGCCAATTTTGTCTTCTTTGAACCCTTCATAGACACTTGTGATTTAGTAAACAATTGAGAAGTTAATTAAAATATACCTAATTTTGGCACCTTTAATTCAAGATGGCGGCTAACGCCTGGGTCCTTCAAGGTCGAGAACTTGGATTTTTATTAACCTGCCATACCTAAATAATATTGTGTCAAAACATTTTCTACGCCACCTTTTGTAGAGCAAAGGCTTTTACAGTTCCCCACAGACTGACCTATTATTTCTAGTATTAATATTATGTATGTCACAGTTTCTCCTAAAATTGACAATGTTTTTATGTACATACACAATATTTTCATAGATATATTGACAATGCAATGTCATGATATAAATATTTTTAAACTTATCCCTAAGTGAGTCTCTATGTTTCAATCTATATATCGCCCGAATAGCCCGTTTCTGCAGAACAAAAATTGAATGAATGTCTGAGGCACTGCCCCACAATAAAATATCATATGACATAATGCTATGGAAGTAGCTAAAATATACTAATCGAGCTGTTTTCACGTCTGTTAATTGAAGGATCTTACTCACTGCAAATGCTGCAGAACTCAGTCTATTCGAGAGATTAGCAATATGGGGACCCCATTGAAGCTTAGAATCTAACGTTAAACCAAGAAAAACTGTGCTATCAACTAGTTCCAATTCCTCATCTTCCTCGTTTGTTACCTCTTCGCACTTAAACCGCTAAAGCGATTTAGGAGAAATTTGGTATAGAGATAGCTTGAATCCCGGAGATTGTATTGTATTATTTATTGGTTAATATTATAATTTTCATCACACTTGCTCGTCAATGGCGTTATTACTTGCGAGCGTACAGAGCAGTTATAGCCGTTTTACCACGGGTTGTTAAGTTTAGTTTTAAAATATAGAACCCACTCATACTTCATTTCGGACTGAGGATATTTCCAATCAGCCAAGGTGTATTTCATATCTTCAAAAGTATGCTACAACCAACTTTTAATAAATTTAAACTAAAAAAAAATACTTAAACATGTTTAACAGAATTATTTACAGATTTAATATGTAGTTATTTAGTGTCTATTGAAAATGTTTTTAAGCGTTTTCAAATCGTGGCTGTATACCGAAGGGTCTTTGCCATACGCGACTCACGTCAAATTCAACAAAATGGACGACTGACATGTTGCAGATTTTATTACGGTTTGTATTAATTTCATCTAAAATGTATTTATTTCCTCGCAAATGTGATGAAAAACATTGTGTATAACACAGCGCACAGGCGTAAGTGGAATATTGCAAACTCGAGTCATCAAAAGCCCTCCGCCTTCGGCGTCGGGCTTCTGATAGACTCTTGTTCGCAATGTTCCGCTTACGCCCCTCGTTAAACAATGTACTATTACAAGTCATTGACGTTCAAAAAAATTTCATATTTCATATCATTATGTAATTCATTCATGTATTCATAATTTATATACATAGCCAATGTCCTGTGGCCATCGATAAATTCGTCAAGGATAGGAAGGAAACTCGGAAGGACAAAGTATAGTATTTATCGTCTAAAGGAGTCAAAGTTTGTACCTCGCTATTATATAAACGAGTTCCACTCGACCGGAGTCACAGGCAGAAGCTAGTGTAATATAATAATGTAATATGGACTAATACTAATGGATAAATCAAAGTCAAAGTTATTTACTTTATATTAGGAATATTAAATGCATCTATGAATGTTGATATACAATATAATACAATAACTATTTAACTAACTATTTATTGCACACCTCACACAAGCAAAGCAGATATACTACCAGCGGTTCGGAAAGAGCCAAACTAACCAAAGTTTGAACTATGGGTGTGCACAGTCGCCATCAGATATATCGGAGCGGCCAAACCGTGGGCCAAACAGCTCACAAATATCTGACCACTTCTCTAATGCCGTAATGCCTCGACCATAGAGACGAGTTCAGATATTTGTGAGCACTTTGGCCGCTCCGATATATCTGGTGGCGACTGTACTAGACGACGATAAATCTGAACTAATATAATAAAGAGGAAAAGACAGTTCACAGACTTTTCCTAAAATAAGGCATCCTAAGTAAAAATGCACACATACCCTGAACGTTTTCCTCCAGGACACAGGCCGGCTCCAGCGGCAACTCGCACGGGAGTGGCTCCTCAGCCCCGTCCCACGGAGGCTCTTGTTTCACACAGACCGTAGTCTGCCACCTCGGCTCACACCCCGGTTCCGCCTCCACATTTGGTTTCTCCTCCCAGTCAGTTTGTTTTACACTTGGCTCGTGACATTCTGTCTCCGCACCCGGCTGGTCCGCACTTGTCTCCTGTTCTAGGCAGTCTTCTTCCTCCACCGACAGGGGATCGGTCTCCGAATCTGGTTCCTCCTTGATGTGCGCTGTCAAGCGAAAACCCTTTTATTTATGCTGCAGAAAAGATTTAAGGGTGTCACTTAATTTTTACAAAAAAAATACTTATGACATTTGGTTTTTACACAACACCCGCGTATTGCAAAGAACAGAGGCAAACATTTTGAAATCGGAATGGCATTTGGACGCTTAGGGCCACCCCACACCTGGCGTCTTTCGAGCGTCGTCCCATAGTAAACCGTCCCCCCAACCCACCTCGCCTCGCCCCTCGCTCGCCCGCTTACTATGGGACGACGCTCGAAAGACGCTTGAAAGACGCCAGGTGTGGGGTGGCCCTTAGATCGAATATAATGGTCATATTTTGAAATATGTATGGGTTAATCTGCAAACTTTCAATTATTATTGTGTAAGGTTATTATTATTTTATTGTAAGATCATTTATTGCAACTTAAAGTTTGACATGTAAAAGTGCCCTTGTGACCTATTTGCAGAATAAATAATTGATTTGATTGATCATTTTGTGAAATAGGTCATAATCATAAATTAATGATGATAACCCAAATAAACAATGTTAAGTATATTTAATATTAGCATCATTATTTTTTTATGGATAGAGCAATATTTCTAATAACTACGGTACTGCGTCTACGGTAGCCTAGTGGTTCAGGCATGCGGCTGTCAAGCAGCAGTCGTGAATTCGATCCCGGCTCGTATCAATGAGTTTTTCGGAACTTATGTATGGAATAGTTACCGTTAGCTTTTTGTTGAAGGGAAACATCGTGAGGAAACCGATCTAATCCCAACCCGGGCTTCTTCAGGGCACAACCGGGAATAACGCTGGCAGAATGAACATGATGACAGCAATATTTCTAACAACTTATGCCTACATAGGGAGGTAACCAGTTTAACCCTAAGTTAACGGTGAACAAGCATTTTCTGGGTGAGATCTTGAACCTTGTCTTAAGAGTCCTGAGATGCACGATTGACTCAACTCTCCACACATACATAGTTTAGTACTTATTTTAAAACAGCATACTGAAATAACATGACACTTTTTACATCTAGCTCGGAAACTAGATGCTGTTGCTATTAATTATGATAGAAGATAAATGAAGTGATTAGAGACTTCCTGTAAAAATTGTCTACCCGCTCAATTTTTTTATGTACTTATTCCTAGTAACATAAACTAGTTTCCGGCCGAGACGAGCCCCTGGCTGTTCTTCTCTATGGGTGGTGTTTCTCGTACAAACCTTGTGAACTTTTGTAAGCAAGTTCAATAATTGTGTAGTTCTTTTTACAGCATTACGCTGAGTTGTGACCATTTCATGGCAAATTGCAGAAGTTGAATGTCATTGCCTGTAAATTATCTTGTATTTTGTCATGAATAAATGTATCTTTCTTTTTTTCTTCCTTTTTTGTCTATTCAGATTTTTATTGAAAACCACACACACTGTCCAGTTCTACTTCTCAGAGCCACTTGTATTAGTGGAATGAGCTCGCAGTACATTTTAATTTTGATATTGACTTAACAGCAAATTGATGTTATAAATAAATAAATATAAGGGGACAATCTTACACAAATCGAGCTTGTCCCATAGTAAGCTCAATAAGGCTTGTGTTATGGGTACTAGACGACATATACAGGGTGTCCCAAACTTATGGGATATGAAGGGGAAGTACCTTAAATATCGTAGATAGGGTATTTTGCTGAAAGAAGACCTTATGTTATTTTTGAAAGTTAGTAATCCTGCATTCAAAGTTTTTCGAAAAATTACTTGCTTTGTCTAGGAATCGAACCGACTTAAATGTGAAAAAAAAATCACCCCTACTTTTACAATGCCAATGGAAAGAATAGCTAAAAAATAATAAATCTTCTTTAGTGACACAGTATTTGAAAAGAAAAGAACAACGTGAAATTAATAATTTTAATCAAATACACTATCTACGATATTTAAGGTACTTCCCCTTCATGTCCCATAAGTTTGGGACGCCCTGTATATAATAGATAGAAATACTTAGATACGTTACATTTTGTCGATCTTTTATACCTATATTTATGCTAAAAGTGGTACCGGAACAAAAGTTTCATGTGCTCTGCCTAACCCTTTTAGGGATAAAGGCGTGATTATATGTATGTATGTATGTACTTAAATACGTAGAAAACATCCATGACTCAGAAACAAATATTCATGCTCATCACACAAATATTTGCCCTTACCGGGATTCGAACCCAGGACCGTCAGCTTTGTAGGCAGCGTCACTACCCACTAGGCTAACCGGTCGCCAAACCGGTCGATGTTGTATGGTGCTATGAAAATGCTGAAGTTATTATATTATTTTTGAATGAAAGTGCAAAGGGAACAGTTTTCTGTTTTGTATGTATATTTGTGCAGCTGTTCTCCTCTACTGGTCACATTTTTAAAATGACAGTTTAAAATCAACTTCATAGCACATTGATGTCTCATGGTAGTGAAAACTGATATTTTGTTATTGTATTATTTTATTAAAATGCCGCTCAACTCACCTGTCAAATTAACTGGCTCCAGATACTCTGTCTCATTCATGTGCGCTTCCACTGACATGCTGCCAACCACAGACACCACAGCTCTCTGCACCGCAACAGTGGAACGCCTGTTGCCCTCCAACCACTGCCCTCTTCACAGCAACACAACCTGGCTGTGGCCTTCTGACCACAGCCCTGCTCAATCTAATATTTTTTACTCAACTATTTATCCTCGGACCACTTGGCCTCAAGATGGCACTTTACTATTTATTCCCTGTGCCGAAGCCCGACGCGGATGGCGCACGGATTATGAGAGAGAGATCTTCACTTTCCGGTAGCGTCGCGAACGAATTGCTTACATTGGCTGTAATGATTAACGATTACCGACGGGCTTTAGAAGGTACTTTGTATAATCTAGTCAACCAACACAAGGACTTAATCATAACTTTCACTGAAACACAGCCGGCAAATACAATTACGAGTCACTTTGTCTTTAATCTAAGATAATATAGCCGTAGTCAGCCACAATTATAATGCATGAGCATGCAAAGAGTATATAATCACTACGTTTTATGAGCATTATTAGTCTGTGACGTGACGTTTGACTTTGATCACATTTTGACAATTCGACAGCATGACCAATTTAGAATAGGCATTTCTACTAAAAACGTAGTCGAAAAACTACCAAATGTGGCACGCATGAAAAAAAAAACATTATTTTCTTCTCACTGGAGTACTACACACTCTACATACAGAATAATTAATAGTACCTAAAGTTACACTGCCTAAAGTGATGACGTTACGTTACCTGTCTTTTTTTTTTGCAATATACAATCATAGAGTGTGAGGGCGGTTCCACGGAGCGTTAATTTGATGTGACATGAGATAACTTTTAATGACGACATTTTTCAATCGCATAAGGACAATTTCACGTGCAAAACTAAATAACGCAAATGCTATCCTAGCCTTTTTATGTTATACCTACGGTTAGAAATGTTATTGGCGAATATCATGCTGTTTTTTACTTGGGTAAATACCATGTACTCTCCTGATAACTTGGTTAAACCGTAAACTATTAGGTTTTGTAGAATAAAATTTACACACAATAAAAAGGCACATGATTGGCTTTCCTATAATTAAATCAATATTATTGTAAAATAACTAGAAGTTTGTACAATTTTGAATCAAAAAGTGTGTCAAGAAATGTTGTCATTGCGCGCGCCCGACATGGATTTTAGTTTTGTGTAAAAATGAAACGCAAGACCTCCACATGTAGCAGTCTCGGTATCTCCCCTGGCCCCCTTCTGTCACCCAGCGAACACCGGACCGGCAATATCCGCCCCGTTTTTTCAAGGTAAGCAGCCAAAAAAGTTCTTCTAAGATTGTCAATTTTTGCGTCATTGGTAAATCCAAATGTTTCTTGATGATTATGCGTGATTCATGAATTATTGTTCAATTGATTAGAAGACAAATGATTATGATTATGACTACCATGGCTGTATTAGGTCTACGTATGTATTTTTTGCCAACCTCAAACACAAACTTGTCCTGACCTATTTTCATGTGAATCGTCATTGTAAACGCCGTCATTGGAGGCGAAAAATTGCTATCGACGTCTACCTAGGGCTGTACAGCGGAAACACTCAGGAGATTACCATAGAAAAGTATCGATTCGCGAGAAAATGACAGTGGGATGGGCCTGCCTACACTGA
Organism: Epinotia demarniana; assembly: GCA_945867215.1. Taxonomy (NCBI): domain Eukaryota; kingdom Metazoa; phylum Arthropoda; class Insecta; order Lepidoptera; family Tortricidae; genus Epinotia; species Epinotia demarniana. Next base: position 11,989,395 of record OX244286.1, read on the forward strand.
GGTTAAAAAATGTGACGGAACATCAACAACTTCTCTCCAAGATCATAGTACATAGCGTTATCCGTGTTACACTACGTTATAGACCATTTTATAACCTCTGTTGCCGACCGACCAACCTTTTTATATATATATAAATAAATAATAAATAAATAAATAAATAAATAAATATAAGGGGACAATCTTACACAAATCGAGCTAGTCCCATAGTAAGCTCAGTAAGGCTTGTGTTATGGGTACTAGACGACGATATATATAATAGATAGAAATACTTAAATACATAGAAAACATCCATGACTCAGAAACAAATATTCATGCTCATCACACAAATTTTTGCCCTTACCGGGATTCGAACCCAGGACCTCTTGCTTCGTAGGCAGGGTCACTACCAACTAGGCTAAAGCGGTCGTCATATATAAATCTATATGTTACAACTTTAAGTAAATAACTAAACTGGCAGTCGCTGCTGATACTGACAGTCACGGATGTTTGGCGGCGGATGCCCAGCGGTTTATTTGACCAGCGTTATGTACCTATATTATTTACTTTTTATGTTTTTGAATTTTTTTACAAATTTAAAATTGGTATTCAGAATGACTTTGTAAAATACATCAGAAGTGTAATTAAATGGATTTTTCCTGAATGCTTTTAGTAACGAATTTTTATACGTTTTAACCTTAATGTGGGAGCACTATAAATAGTCGCATTTGTATTGGCGCATCGTTAATAATTACGTAAGCGCCATTCGCACTCAACTCTTCTTTCCAATTAATGACACAAATGTATTTATTTAGTTTTTCTATTATTGAATTCTGGACACATCAGCCGATCATATGACTTGGAAATGCCTGCTAAAATGAAGTTTGCAACCAGTTTTAATAAAATAACCTTTTATTTTTTGTGAAACCCGTGTTATTTACAAATCACAATAATAATATTATATAGTGAATAAGTAGGCTAACACTGAACCAATGAGCTTCATATTATGTCCTTTAATGCCGTCGTTCACCATCAGGTGAGATTCGAGTCCATCACTGGACAGTAATATTATATCCATACAAAGTAAATAAAATATAGCTAGCTATTCAGTAAAATTCTTTGATTCAGTTCATAATCTACTACATACTACCGACAAAGAAATGTTTACGTACCAAAAGGACATAACACACAAGGACAGAAATGTTGCTTCAAATCTACCAAAAAAGTAGAAATCTACTACAAGTGGCCATGTTGCAAGTCGATGAATGACAGTTACAGACAATGTTGCCAGAAAAAGAAGAGAAATCTCCACAGACACAGACACAAACATACTACAGCCGCATACAGCACGACTGTCATAGAAGTAACTGCTCCATAATAAATTTTACTGTTTTTGCTTTTTAAGATAACTATATTAACCTAATATTAATCACATCGAAGAATATAAAAAAGTTCAATTACTCATGATATCTTAGCGGAACCGAAACTTTGGAGAGTAGTTTTGATTATATTTCTAAAATATAAAGTATAATGAAGTTAAAGAATTTATGGGTTCCTCACTTTGGTGCACTATTAATAGGCGTAGAGACTTCCATATAAACAAGTATATTCAATTTTAAACTCTATAACTGTCAATGAAGTTTAGCGTGAAAGGAAAGATGTAGATATTAAGCGGATAGAATGCAAGACGAGATCGCACGTGAGCTAGGCTAGTCGCGAAACAAGGTGCCGTGCGTTCGGTGCGAGTCTTGCGGATGGTCAGTTCTCAGTATATACATATACTAACTTCTGCCCGCGACTCCGTCCGCGTGGAACTCGTTTATATCGTAGCTCCATACAAAATTTCATCCCCTTGGGGGATGATTTCTGGGATGAAAACTATCCATGTCCTTCCCCGGGATTCAAGCTATGTCCATACCAAATTTCATCTCAATCTGAACAGCGGTTTAAGCGTGAAAAGGTAACAGGTAATGTCGACATTCGGATATTTTTATCTCTATCTCACTTACATAACTCGAGTGACAGGGATGCAAGTACACGAACTTCGAGATTCGATTGTCGTGGTAGCGCCGCGCCGCAGGGCTACAAACGCGGCCCGCTTTGGCAGCGGTACTCGCAGGAAGGGCTGCTGGTGATTTTCTAGTGTGATGCGATGGTCACCACTTGAGTTTTATTTCGTATAACTTTACTTACTTCTGCTTGATCAGTTGCATTATGTAAATTAAAGAAAAATAAGAATCATTATTGTTTTATCGCTTTATACATTGTAGCAACACGCTCTTTTAAATTATTTGTAAATGTATATTTAAACATTCCTTGTTTACTGTTTCATTAGAAAACAATGCCAATCACTTTGGCACTCTTTGGGGGAGGCCTATGTCCAGCAGTGGACGTCTTTCGGCTGATATAATGATGATGATGGACTATGTTATCCCATAGATGGAGTCCTAGCGAGTCCCATTGGGGGGCCCCATTTCTTTTGTGTTATAAATAAATAAATATAAATATAAGGAGACAATCTTACACAAATCGACCTAGTCCCATAGTAAGCTCAGTAAGGCTTGTGTTATGGGTACTAGACGACGATATATATAATAGATATAAATACTTAAATACATAGAAAATATCCATGACTCAGAAACAAATATTCATGCTCATCACATAAATGTTTGCCCTTACCGGGATTCGAACCCAGGACCTCTTGCTTCGTAGGCAGGGTCACTACCAACTAGGCTAAAGCGGTCGTCATTGGAGGTGTTATGCTGATAAGGTCAAGTCAAATACACGAAATTTGTTCAAAAGTTAAAATAAAATTTAATAGAAAACTGTTTTTATTCACTGAAAAACTTGTATCAAGAAATGTAAATAGATACCATAGATATTCTTAGAAAATGATATCCTAAGCTTAGATGTAACGTGTAAATATTCGTTTAATTTCCTTCTGTGTACCTACGTTCAAGACGAATGAGTTGCAATACCCTTACAGGGTGTCATGTTGTACTATACATAGACTGTAACATATTTAAGACCAGCACGTCTATCACGCGACCGGCCGCGAGCTTTCTGGATTGCACTATCCGTCTCCCTCTTATTAGGACACTTAGAACAAGAGGTATAATGCGAGAAAAATCGAGCGTATGTCGCGGCCGTCCCATGATAGACGCGCAGATGTAATGTCCACATGAGAGCAATAAAGTATTCTAAGTATTAACTAGATTCTCGACTTCTCATGTACAGTCAAGTGCAAAAATATGTATCGATTTAATCCTCTCATAAATATGTAGCCAAACCTTAATACAACTAAATATACAACATAATCCATACTAATATTACAAATGGGAAAGTGTATGTGTTTGTTTGTTTGTCCGTCTTTCACGGCAAAACAGAGCGACGTATTGACGTGATTTTTTAAGTGGAGATAGTTGAAGGGATGGAGAGTGACATAGGATAGTTTTTATCCCCGAAATCATCCCCTAAGGGAGTGAAATGGGGGGGGGTAAAAGTTTGTATGGAGCTGCGATATAAACGAGTTCCACGCGGACGGAGTCGCGGGCAGAAGCTAGTTACAATAGATGATTTGAATTGAAAATGAATTGATTCGCTGACATTAAGAGCGATGGGACATATATGAGAAAGTTGTATGCATTAATTATTTTACGTTTTAGTGTACTTTAGTCGACTATATGTGTACTAGAAATCTGTTTCAGTGTTTTTTTAGACAACCTGGTGACAAACAAAATAGGTCGCGATGAGGGACACGAAATATGACATTGCATCTCGTTCGCACTTGTCTTATTGTCTATATTGACGTATTTGTCACTCATGTTTGTATGTGTGTGTTAGGCTCTTAAGATTTATGCTTCCCCTGTGTACTCGCGTATGCTTTGCCGAACACGAGTCGTAGGGATTGCCGAACACGACTTCACGTGTGAGAATTAGTTACGCCTGTTCACGTGACAGTTCTCAATCCCTCCTCAGTCATCGTGTGAAACGCTGCTTGTGGTCCAGGTGTGAATGCGTTCATGTCTCTTTAAAGTCCCCAGTGCCGAAAACTGTTTATTACACATACTGCACGAGAAAGGTTTTTCTCCAGTATGGATCCGCGTGTGCTCCTTCAAGCTGTTCGACTGCGTGAACTTTTGTCCACATATTTTACAAGAGTATGGTTTTTCACCAGTATGAATACGTTCGTGCCTCTTAAAATTACCCAGCCCGGTAAACTCCTTCTTACATACTTCGCAGGAATAGGGTTTTATTCCAGTGTGAATTCGCTCATGGCTCTTCAAATTGCCCCAGTCCTTAAACTCTTTCTTACAGGTTTCACACGAGTACGGTCTCTCCCCAGTGTGTATCCGTTCGTGTTTTTTCAAGTTACCCGATTCCGCGAACGCCTTGTTACATACTTTACAGGAATACGGTTTTACTCCTGTGTGACGACGTGCATGGTCCTTGAGAGCATTGGAATGTCTGAACAGCTTTGAACATACTCCACAGGAGTATGATTTTTCACCAGTGTGTATGTGTTCATGTCTCTTTAAGTTGCCCGACGTGGAGAACCGTTTGTCGCAAATTTCGCAGTGGAAGGGTTTTTCTCCCGTGTGGCTCCGCATGTGTTCCTTTAATATGCTCCACGACTTGAATGTCTTCGTGCACACGTCACACGTGTGTGGCTCTCTGTCCTGACGCGCCGATACACACGACTCTGAAGAAAAAAGGGAGTCAAGGTTGGCGTAAAAGTAACATAATACTTATTAGAAAAAGTAGGAAAATAACACCAGCGCGCACGCAGCGTGGTTAGACAAGGTGGACTGATGACCTGGCAAAGGTCGCGGGTGCCTGCTGGATGCGGGTGGCGCAGGGCCGGACATTGTGGCAGTCTTTGGGGGAGGCCTATGTCCAGCAGCGGACGTCTTACGGCTGATATGATACTCGTAAATACAAATACAAATTATTTATTCTGCAAATAGGCTACAAGGGCAATTTTACACGTCAAACGGCAGTTTACAAAAAAAAAAAAACTTACAATAAAAGAATAATAATCTAACACAATAATAATTTAAAATTTGCACATTAAGGACTGATATAACAACACACTAAATGTCCCAAAGTTAATGAAAACAAAACAAAATATGACCATTACATTCGATAAGTATAAGGTCTGTGCATTAACAGAAAGTTAATGATATTAATTCAGTATTCCAGAGATGTATTAGGTCTCTGAGCGTCCAAATATGATGATGAATACCGTCTCGAGGACAATCAGTCTATCAACGCGTGGGAGTATGAACTATATCTCACTATATATTGTCTAGCCATAAATGAAATGAGGAAAACGCGACGGGAAAACAATCCAATCCAAGCTTATAATAAATAATATGAATTATATCGACTATCTGTATTTAATTCTGTTTCTGTTTTCCATAATGTCACAGATTTAATACTATTAATTATCAATAATAATCTACTAGGTTATACTACATATTTTACATATTTATACGAATAATAACAATATTTATAAAATAGGACAATTTCAAAAAATATTTTCGTGTGTAGTCGTACGTTAGGTATACATTGCTTGCTTGCCCGCAGGTCCGCTAGGTGTTCCGCAGAGGTACAGTTCTCTTTCTACGCTAGCGCCTTGTGGGTTGAGTACACAAATCGAGCTTATAGCGTAGCGCCCAGTATAATAATGTTTTCAAAATACTTTTAGTTAGGCCCAAACGGTGTAGTGCCTCAGGGATGTTCGCGGAGGCACGCACTAATGACTTACATGCGATCACGAGAAAAAAAAATCATCCCTGATGGCTCGAGTGAGGAAAAGTACTAACAGAATCTTGAAAATGATGGCTGGTAGGTTTGACTGTCCAATATTTCAGTATTGAATTGAGCAAGTCAAATCTACTTTGCAATATATTAAGTAAGTCCTCTTTATGTAAGTGTCTGTTGTGTGTTAAATTGTATGAACGCTTTGTATTGTGTAACCTAACCTAATAATGAAAATGTAACTATAACACCTTTTCCTTAACTTTCTGGATGGACAGAGGCTATATTACATCCCGCTGGTTTGCCTGTGGTCTCGCATTACGCGGGCGCAGGCAATAAAGCCCTTCCTGTAACATGTAGCACGTTACCTTGTGGGTCCGGGAGCGCGGCGCGCTTCATGCCCACAGCTTGTTCCACGAGCACAGGCTGTTCCATGCCCACAGCTTGTACCACGTGCACAGGCTGTTCCATGTCCCCATACTGTTCAACGCCCACAGCCTTTTCTTCTACAGCCTCGACCTTCACTCGCTCCGCTACGGCCTCTGGACGCTCAGTTGCCGCCGCTTGCCCTGCAAGTGCCAACCAACCGCAAATGTTATGACATTAGAGATTTACGTTCGCGTCTTTTCCGAAAGTTCAAGGCTACGAAGCCTTATTTCTTATTTGCACCCTTAGGGCGTGCTGGTTTAGCTTACGATTACAGACCGATAAACGTTTAATGTGGCGCCGGCAGCGGTCAGTCCATACAAACTTGACTAACTTTCTATACAATGTGATTTTAACGAACACCGTATACAGACGGTTTGGTGACCACCCGCATGAACGGCGTCTCCTTATATTATAGTATATGCCTCTTATATGCGATACGTTGACATAAGGACCATTGAACACATGAAAGACGACTTTTGCTTTTTTGACTGTTTGACTTTTATCAAGAATCAAAACCACTCAATAAATATTTCATCTGCAATAATTCTGACCTTATACGCGATTTCGACGAATAAAATCCGACTATCCTACTCATACTCAAAAGGGGGAAGTTTGTATGTTTGAAAGTTTAGATGTTTGGATGTGTGTTACTCAATCACACTTAGACGGCTCAACCGATTTCGATGAAATCATCCTCTAGAAGGGATCTAAGAAGGATGGCAGTTGATACGGGAGTTCACGCGCACAAAGTCGCGGGCAAATATTAGTATCTACGAAATACAGACTTCAATTTAGTAATTCGCCAAGCCACATAGGTATGTACATGAAATCTACATGTTCTTTCCAATTTACCGCAAGAACTGCTTTCCGAGAGCAAGTGCGTTGATTATAATAGAAAAACCCCAAGTCACTATATGTGAACTGAAAATATTCGAGGAATTCCTCAAGGATCTCAGAATTGAACCTTCATTAGATGCTACTTCAAATGGAATCAAGTCAGAATCTTTGACGTACTTTACAGCCTAGAGGAGTTCCATAAGTCTTCTGTGGTCTTCATCATCAGTTCCACTTGAACAAAATTGCGATTTCCAAGGGTAAATACATGAGTTATAATAGAACATACCGAAATCACTACACGCGTGCCTATAAAGTTTGAGGGTTGCTCTCAATTTCCCTGGGATCCTGACTTGGTGACAATGGGACCACCACAGGAGTACATTCTTTCGAATAAAAAATAATTTTGAATATCGGTCCACAATTGAAAGTAATCGGTAACATACAGTGGAACATAGAATTCGCTCCTTTTTTCAAGTCGGTTAAAAAGAAGACGCAAGGCCTGAATACGAGTGATACAATGTGTATTGGACTGTTGCGAATTACCCCGCAGGTCTTGTTCTGCCGAGCACGCTGTCTCGCTCTCACCCGCGCCTGCTGTCTCTCTCCGGCCGTCCCCCTCCTCCGGCTCGAACTCCGCCTTCACCGTGACGCACACTGACAAACATAACACGAATCGTATTTGGGTAGCTACTGTTTTACAAGCTTTTATTTACTTGCCGTGTGTAGACTATGTATGTTACTTAAGGGGATGCCTTGATTTGAGTCGAACACACCCCCTAGACAGAGACACGCTGATGCCTTCCGCGCACAAGAAAAAGAGATGTACTCGTAACACTCTTCGGGAATGGCTTGTTTAGACAAATTTCGTTAAATACCTAACTTAGTGAAGTTTTATTAAAATTTCATAAAGTGAGATTTTAGATGAGATAAAATACCATAGTATTAACTTGATTGTGTCGTAAAATAATGTATCGTTTGAGTAGGCTGAGTAAAAAAAGGAAAATACACAGTATAATAATAAATAATACAAATACTTTGTTTTTTTTTTCTATTGAGAAAATTTTAAGCAATCATGTATTGAATTTTAAACATATAGTCAAGAATCACATATCTGAAAATCAGACCTTATTGTTTCTTAATCTAGTCAGAACGGCGTTAACTTATTTACTACAATTGGGCTCAAGTTTGGAATACTTGCGTGTCTGCAGTGAAAGTGCAATGATATGATGCCTGAGAGCTGGCTGGTCTGATGATGGCGTCGAAAGGCGGTTACAGGAACTCGTAAACTATTTGTACACAAGATAATGCTCTTCATGAGAAGTTTTCGACTGTGCAAAGACAGCTCGTACCAATATATATTATGTTTGTCAGGATCTTACTTTTAATTAATTTACTTCACTAACAGTTACTAATAAATGGAATGAAATTATAAAAAAATAAAACTAGCTCCAAAATCGTTAGTATGTACAGGATCTAAAGAAAATAGATGTTTGAGACTGGATGGAGTTGAAGCTAGTCATTGGAGTGTGCCTAAGTGATTGATTGATATGTAACGGTATCTGAGGGGCTAGTATGCTGTTTTATGTCGGACATAAAGCATTCGTCCCATTCTGGAAAATATGCGAGTGCAAGAGGGACAAATGCTTTAAGTGGGACATAAACCTTAGCATGCCAGGGGGCTGTAGTTAGTTTAAGTTCACGCTTGAATCTGGAGCAGCTGAACTGGGGGAAAACCTCCGCCTTACAGAAGACCACAGCCATAATAGCACTGCTGCCTATTCCGTAGGTATTGTAGTGTTGTGTTCCTGATGGTGAGTAAGGTTCCCAGAGCTCCATCCTTAAAGGCAACACACTCACAACACCTCTGGTGTTGCAGGTGTCCATGGGCGGCGGTAATTGCTTAACATCAGGTGATCCGTCTGCTTGTTTGGCTCCTATAACATAAAAAAAAAGCTTAGTTTAGAACAAGTGTGTAACGTCAGTACACTCACTATGCCCAGTAAACACCAGGTTGTGTGGCAATGGTTGGGGCGGAGACAAGTTGTTTGTCAGGTCTTCTTCCAGAGGCTCCTGCTTTAGCTTCATAACTTCTTGCTTCACATACACAGCCCCGACCGGCAGACACTCCGACACCGCGACATGCCCTGCCATCAAAAGATTTCTTATTAAGTGAGGTGTAGAATAAGCAAATCTACTTGGAGTGTAAGTTAGGCTGGTTTTGTCTGAGAATTATTCAATCAAACTTGATTAAACAGCAACTACAGTAAAATTTCACTACATATTATCGGATAGTCTGGCCAGCAAGTCATTCATCATTAGCATTAAAAAAACATTAGATGGCAACAACCTATGTAATAAACTGTGACTCCTTAATGCACTAACCAACATGTTTTTTTCCAACTTTCTGCTTTTGCTGCTGCCTCGCTGGACAGAGTTAATTTCTGAATACTTGGACGGCTTTGTTTAATATGAAGACCAAAGGCAGTTTTATAAAGTAACTTTCGTGAAGGCGATGGCATCCACATTTTCAAGAGATATCAGTACTTTGCACGACACGGCGCAACTCACCATCCCGGGCTCTCTCCGGACCTCGCTCGTCCTCGTCCCCCCACGCGGGCTCCGCCTTCACCCCCCCTGCTCCCGGCGCCTCCATCCCGGGGCGGCGCTACGGTTCGTGGGGACGGAGCACTCCACTTAAACCCATGACTACTCGCGGGATACACACAACAACAACAAAAACGACAAAAAAATACAGTCACAACTCCACGTATCGTAATAAGTAATAACCCATAATATCAAAACAAAATCCACTTCGTTTACGATTTTACGAAAGAGATTGACAACAATGACAACTAAAATGTCTAAATCTAAAATATATACAGACAGAATACAGAAAAGACAATTTATGTATTCAGTGTGACCAGCTTAAATTAGGTAAAACTACTAAAATAAAATAAAAAACCTTATAATCACAATATGAACACTGACAATAAAAAAAATGACTTACTTGTGGAAAGCTTTTGTTGTTTTGTTGCTGATTTTCTAGCTTGCAGTTGCACCATTGTCATGTCTAGCAGTTGTAAAAAAAAGTCATCCGATCAATTTATCTGTGGCAACATGGCAGCTGGCAGTGTCAACTGTCATTGTCATATTGTAGATTGTAGCGTCGTTATGTTTTGGCTTCGTCATCATTTTTTTTTATCCTCACATTTTATCATAAAGTTATTTTGTTCATTGTTTTATCTAGTTAGTAACATGTAATTCTAGTTGCAAAATTATATTAATAGTGGATTGGCATTGTAACTAGATATTTAAAGTGGCGCGAATACAAACAGCCCGTCGATCCGTCCGGGCAGCCCGGGGCTGCGGGCACGGACCTCGGTGAGCATCGTAAGCAGGGCAGCGGTCGCGGCATGGCGCTGGAGGCGCCGCGCGTCAAGGAGGAGCCCGGGCAGCCCGGGGCTGCGGGCACGGACCTCGGTGAGCATCGTAAGCAGGGCAGCGGTCGCGGCATGGCGCTGGAGGCGCCGCGCGTCAAGGAGGAGCCCAGGCAGCCCGGGGCTGCGGGCACGGACCTCGGTGAGCATCGTAAGCAGGGCAGCGGTCGTGGCATGGCGCTGGAGGCGCCGCGCGTCAAGGAGAAACTGGGCAGCCCGGGGCTGTGGGCATGGACCTCGGTGAGCACCGTGAGCAGGGCAGCGGTCGCAGCATGGTGCAGCTGCAGCCTTCATGGGCCTACTTTAGGATCCCCTCATATTACCAACTACCGACAAACATTTCAACAAATGCTTTATAATATATAATAAATTTAAAGGGTCTAGCCGCAATCCTATACTGAAACTGCGCCTGGCTGAAATGTATAGCTTTCTTAGTAGTTTTTATTTGTCTTATTAAAAGATATCATTTTATTAAATTTCAAGCCTGGAATCCGGTTGGTTTGGACAAAAATTAAAAAAAATAAAATAAAAAGTTTTTATTTATATTTAGCTAAACCGATAGTTCAATTTCTTTGAAATTTGGATGTCATATGTACCTAATAATAAGTCATTAAAAAAAAACCGGGGTTCTAGCTTATTTATATAGCCTTAGAAATTGATGTTTTTATTTTTAAGATGTTTTTAAAAATACTTATGGAATAGGGACAACCTCAATTTTTTGTTATGTAACTTAATATATATTATAGCATAAAATATATTTTTTCTAAAAAAATCAATTTAGGGAAACAGTGCAAAAATCTCATACTAATGCATATAGGGGAAAACCTTCATTCAATATTGGGTAGCATAATATACTCGTAGTCAAGGTGGTAAATTAAAAATAAAACACGGCGTTATTGGAACGCGTATTCTAAATTCAAATTCCAAACACGCGGTGTTCGGAATTGAAAAACAATTTGAATTGGTATAGCTGTGTTCAGATTTCAGATTAATATATTGAATTATAATATTTATAATAATATGTATATCATAATCTATAAATTGAGTAATTTTTGTGAGTATTACTAATTTTCTAAACTGAAATGCTGTTTCCATTAGCACAGTAAAATATGGTGTCTTTCATAAATGGCATATACTCGTAAAATCGTAGGACGGACGGCCTGTACTGTATGCATTCGTATGAGATTTTTGCCCTGTTTCCCTGAATGGATGTTTTAAGAAAAAATATATTTTATGCAATAATATATATTACGTTATATAACACAAAATTGAGGTTGTCCCTATCTCATAAGTATTTTTAAAAAAATCTTAAAAATAAAAACATCAATTTTTAAGGCTTTATAAATAAGCATTATTAGGTACATATGACATCCAAATTTCAAAGAAATCGAACTATCGGTTTAGCTAAAAATAAATAAAAACTTTTTAAATTTTTTGTCCAAACCAAGAGGATTCCAGCCTTGAAATTTGGTAAAATGATATATTTTAATAAGACAAATAAAAGATCATAAGAAAGCTATACATTTCAGCCAGGGGCAGTTTCACTATAGGATTTCGGCTAGACCACTTCATCAATTTCTTTTATCTCAGAAACCATTAACTATTTAGGTAAAGATAAAACATAATTTTGTTAGAAACCATTGGTTAAGATTTGTTTTATAACAATGCTGAAAAGTTTACTGTTTCTGAAATAAATGGGTTTCAATTAAATGAAAATACATCGAAACATTAATTCAATGAAACATTTGTTGGTGAAATAAGGGTAAACCGCCTACTTTTCATCATATTGCTGTGTCAAGCCTCCCTTTTGTAAGATCAGATGTTGATTGCAGTGGTGTGCAGTTGTAATGGAATGTTATACTCCATCTTCCACAAGTATTAATCTACACGGAATTTCAGAAGTAATCACACACTTGTTATGTGAGTTTACTGTATCCATTGTAATAATAAATTACCTAATGAAATTTTGTGTCTACCCTTTACAGCTCTTAAAAAATGCTTGCAAAAAACATTGATGTCCAAGGCTTCTTATAGGATTGAGGACTATCTAACTGACAGAAATGCATGGCCCAAACCGGAGCCCAAAATAGTTTAATCATTCATATAGCTTATTCCGACATGTTTTCTGGTAGAACAATGCATTATGATGGTTTTTTCTTTGTATTCAAATTCAGAATTAAAAATAATATTTTGATAAAAAATGAATGACTGTTGAGTTTGTTTCGGTGTTTCTTCTTAACAGTTGTCTTCTTTTTCAGAAACGCCGGTATAATTAAGGCTTGTAAAAGTGCCATTACAGCCTACTTGCAGGATAATTCATTTATTGCATTTACTGTATTTATATTCAGGGCTTTACCTGAGGTCAGTACTCCACGATATAGGTTATTTAAAACACAAAATAATGTGGTGTGTAGCATTTTAGTATATATGTGTAGTGTACTCATCTGGGTGTATCATGATACACAAGTTTTTCTAGCAAGATACTGCAGTATCTTGCTAGAAAAACTTCATGCAATACAGTTCTTGACTAAAGTGAAATCAGCTTATTTTTATGAAACAATAAAAGCGCTCCATTAGTATGGATATTTTAGGGATTATTTGCTTGTGACGTCACAATCTTGTGTCTCTTAACACAAGCATGTTTAAATGCTTAAAAAGAGGCTCCACCTCAGCCTATGTGTAATAATTTTAAGATAAGGAATAAATGTTTTTTTTTTTAATCAAACAATGTCCAATCAAGTCCAATGTGAGTTTTTATGTTTTTTTATTAATAGCAAACATAAATGAAAGATGATACATTCCAAGTATTTTCTTAATGAAAAAACTATTTATTTTCAATGTTGTCAAATACCCTATTAAATTACACTTATATCAATATAAACCCATTGTATGTATGTTCTAGATACACTGGAAGCAGTATGTGTAAAGCAGGAGCTTCTATGTGAGCACAGTGCGAGCTCGGGCGGCGTCAGCGAGGCGGCCGCGCTGGCCGGCCTGTACACCGACCACGTGGTCAAGGACGAGCTCGTGCTGGGGCCCGAGTCGCTTCAGCGACCCAAAATATCATATGTACTTGTTGGTAAGTTTATTAATACTGATTTTGTTTTAATAAAACCAGATGCACAATTAAAAGCTGTCCTGGACTCAACTTACTAAGGAGACAAAGGTCAAACGCAATCCCATTTTTAGGGTTCCATAGTCAACAAGGAACCCTTAGTTTCGCCATGTCCGTCCGTCTGTCTGTCTGTCCGTCTTCGGCTTAGTCAGTAACCCTTACAACTAGAAAACTGCAATTTGGCGTGGGTATATAAACCAATCACGCCGACAAAACAGTAGAATTAAAAAGTTTTTTTTAAGGGTACCTCCCCTACATGTAAATTGGTGATAATGTATTTTTTTTTTCTCGTTAAACCTATAGTGTATGGTATCGTTGGATAGCTTGTTCAAAAATATTATGGGTTTTCTAAAACTATTTTTCAACTCAGTTATGCGTTTGCGAGATAATGGGATTTAAAGCCCTAATTTTTGTTCGAGTCATGTGTCGCCCCCCCCCGCCGGCTAAATGGCTACTACAGGTGAAAAAATTCGTGGCAGTAGTACATATAATGAATTTAAAAGGAAAACTATCACAGTTAAGTAGACATAACTAGTTAACGAGTAGTAGACATAACTAGTTAACTGGTAAGAAATGCACTTAATTTCGGATGCATATACATTGTCATTGGAATTTGAACCTTTTACCGTGGACGGTAGAGTTGCCCCTTTTAAGTCCGCATTCTGTGACAGACGGGCAACTACGGAACCCTACCCCGCACTTGGCCGCTTTTAATTGAATGTTTCACGTGGTACAGGCAGGGGCACCATTATGTTTACACCACCATGTCGCAAAATATGTAGGCAGGCCTGATTCCTGCAACAATATGAGTAAGGTTGTAGTATACATATTTATGAAACTTTGAGTAAATACATATTGGTGCACTTAACTGTACCTACCTGTTGTGGGATGTCTGATTGCTGCTGTGATGACTGACTCTAACCAAATACGAGTGTGTTTCGCTACAGGCTGAAATCTAAATAGAACCTTAGTAACTCCATATTTTAAAATTGTGTTGTGCAAAAAATGTCGTCGCATATTTCAATGTAACACGGTCTAACACAATAGATACTTGTTTACCTTTACTTTGGACTAGCTTCTGCCCGCGACTACGTCCGCGTGGAACTCGTTGATATCGCAGCTCCATACAAACTTTCACCCCCCTGTCAGTCATATGAAACCACAACCAGTGAAATCCGTGTCTCATACTAATATTATAAATGCGAAAGTGTGTCAGTCTGTTACCTCTTCACACTTAAACCGCTTAACCGATTTAGGTGAAATTTGTTATAGACACGTTATAGAGATAGTTCGAGTCCCGGGGAAGAACATATGATAGTTTTTATCCCCGAAATAATCCCCTAAGGGGGTGAAATGGGGGGGAGGTGAAAGTTTCTATGGAGCTGCGATATAACCGAGTTCCACGCGGACGGAATCGTGGACCGAAGCTAGTAATATTATAAATGCGAAAGTTTGTATGTTTAGATGTTTGTTACTCAATCACTAAACAGCTCAACCGATTAGGGTGAAATTTTGCACGAAGGTAGCCTATAGGATAGTTTTTATCCCCAATCCACCCAGACGAAGTCGCGGGTGGAAGCCTGTATAAGATAAATTTAAGATATGGTTAAAAGTAGTCGTATTCATTAGCAACTTAATAACAACTATCAAAACATGTTTCATTACATATGAATTGGAATGATCTAGATTGATGCACAAAGTTTACTGCGAAATTTGAGATGTAATAACAGACGAACTGCATGCCAATCCTTTATGCTGACGCGCGGCTCGCCGCGTGCCTCCAGCTGTTATCTGTAAAGTATGATGATATCGTCTCTAAAAATAAATTCCCTATGATTTACTTACAGTTAATTTTTTCTATTAAATAATAATGTGAAATTCTGTAAAATTGCACACACGTCACAAATTATAATGTTGGCAGGTACTTATATTTTTGTTTGAAACGTAAAGTTTGTTTTATTTTATTTTTTATTACGTATACGCGTGTGACCACTAGCTCGCCTGGTGGTAAGTGATGATGAGGTCGAGGGTGTGACATGCATACCTGGATAGTGCCTATTCACTCTTGTCTTGAAAAGATCCAAGTTATATATGTATGTATGTAAAATTCTTTATTGTACATGGAACAGAACACAACAACAATACAATTATTACAGGAGCAGAAGATACATGTACAAAGGCGAGCTTATCCCTGAGATATATATTATACAAGTGTTGTGTCTATTTGTTGTAATATTCTTCAATAATCTAACATAAGTATTTTGGAGTGATTAGATCAGTTCCCCAAACGCGTTAGTTCCGCGTAGCAGAATTTCCATTCGCGTTTGCCCCCACTCGAGTTTGTTTTCGTTCATTTATGTCACCATTGGCATAGTACGACGACGAGCGAAGCGAGGAGGAGTGTTAGTTGTACCGCGACCCTAAGCGCCAGAACCGAAAATGTGTTTTTTTACTTCCTCATATTAAATGTTCGTCATTGTCGTCGTACCGACACCGACCTGCCTTGGAGACGAATTGCGTATATGAATTAAATCGACTAAGAAAAATAAGAAGTGGGAAAAATGCGACTGGAAAATGGTGTTAAGCGGAACTAACGCGTTTCGGGAACTATGCCAATGGTGACATTCATGAACGAAAACAAATTCGAGTGGGGAAAAACGCGAATGGAAACTGCTATGCGGAACTAACGCGTTTGGTGAACTGATCGAACCCCTCGTATTTTGCTGTAGGCAGATCATTCTTTCAACCATATCATTGTTTCGTTATAACGCAGCCTACGATTTATCTATGTAATAAAAATATTAATTCTCATTAATTACTTATCGTACTACAAAGCGAGATCATTACCTATCTAGCACGGTAAAACAAAAATGACTCAGATCGCAGGTATTTGACGCCCGAGCCGAAGGCAAGGGACAGATATGATTTCTGAGGCTTTCTTTGTTACCGCCCGTGGTAGTATTTTCCGCACTCATAGCGTGCGGTAGCTCCTGCTTCACGACCAGGTATGATGTGAATAATATTATAGCGACACTTCCGGAGAATAATGTTTATTATGTTTCTTTTAATTTTGTGTTTTGTAATACCGTCCGTTAGAATTAGTATTACTTTTAAATGCATTTTTATTTTTATTAAGTAACATAGAATAATGGGTGTGTAATTATTTAGGATAAGTTAAAAGGGCACTGGTTCGGATGGTAGAAACAAAAGGATATAATGACGTTAAAAATGACAATAAAAAGAGCATAAAAACCAAAGACACTAAAAAGCTATAAATGCTATAAAAGGTTGTGCAATCTTGCACAGTAATATTTAGGTACTTATTAAATAAATAAATAAATAATAAAATTGTTCTTTATTTAGGTATCAACCCATTAAATTTACAATGACAAATTAAAATTAAAAGTTAAAATAAAAAAATTAAAATTACAGGCAACAGTTTTATAGACGAGGCGTAGACACCTTACTCGTAAGGTAGCATGCCGTGTACACTACCTTGACAATACTGTTGGTCGATTCGCTCACTCTCCCGACAAAGGACCAGTGTCTTTTACGTATAATTGCGTAAAAGTCATCCACTCTGTTCACGGCGAACATCCCAGACGCACTACACCGCCACGGCAGCCGTAGCATCGCACGAAACGCGTTGTTGTACTGTACTCTGAGTCTGTTGAACGACCGTTTCGTGTAATGATACCACAGATGACTAGTGTAGAACGCCTGGCAATAGGCCCCGAACAGAGTAATTTTGACTTGGTCAGAGCAGTGAGCGAACCGACGTGCCAACATATTGCTTCGCATAGCAATGGCCCGTCTTTGTCTCTCGAGATCGTCGTCGTCTTTTAGTTTGTCTGTCAGTATATGTCCTAGATACCTAAAACTAGTTACATTTTTTAGCTCTGTCCCGTTCAGTCTGACGGGCGGCACAACTTCAGGTCCCCTGCCGTATTTAAATACCATTATCTCTGACTTTTTCACATTGTACTTAAGTCCGTGTAGTGCGGCATAACGCTCGCATATGGATATCAGCATTCTCAGTCCCATGATAGAGGGGCTCAGCAGAACCATGTCGTCAGCGTAGCTAAGGTTATTGGCGCATACGCCTGCTACGTGACACCCGACTGCGGCCCTGCTGAGCTCCTCTATCAGTTCATTCATGTAAAGATTAAACAGTAATGGCGATGTCAGCCCACCCTGTCTAACCCCACAATTCAATTTATATGGGTCCGAATTGCTACTTCCCCATTTAACGCTATTCGTTTGGTTTCCGTACCAGAATCCCAACAGACCGGCTACTCTTCGCGGCACACCGGCTTTTGATAACTTTTCCCACAGTAAACTATAGTCAATGGTATCAAAAGCTCGGCTAAGATCTAGGAAGCAAGCGTAAACCGACGTCTTTTTTTTAAGATACCGACCTACGGTGTTTTTGAGACAAAAAATAGCCATATCTGTCGACAAACCTGGACGGAACCCAAACTGTGCATCATTTAAATGTATATGCTCGGTTAGTATCGGGTTAATCAGCCTTTCAAGCACCTTAGAAAACACTGTGGCTAACGAAATAGGCCTGTAGTTAGACGGGTCACTGAGATCGCCCGTCCTGTTTTTTACAATCGGCACCACATTTGTTGTCATAAACTCGTCAGGCAAGAATCCGTGCGCTAAACATAAGTTAAAAAACTGTGCCATTTTTATATGTAACAATGGGCCTCCGTACAAAATGTGTTCAATGCTTAAACCGTCGTGACCCGGCGACTTCCCTCGTTTCATCTTTCTAACACATTGCCATATCATATCTTGCGTAATAAGCAACTCGGGACCGGTCGTCGGGTCACCACGGTCCCGCACGCTGTCCGGCGGGTGAGATGATTGTGAGTTTTGAGGCGAGCTATCTACTTTAAATTGCCTACTGAACATATTAGCTATATCTTTTTCATTGAATACGAAAAGAAAGTCTCTCACGGCCTGATTAGGATTACTTTCTTATCTTATTTCTTATATTTGGCGGCATGTTCGAGCACAGGCGACATTGTAATATTACAGTGTACGAAGCACCCGAGCGTGCGTCAGTACGCTCTGTTTACCGGATACAGTTTATTATTTTGTTTTTTTGAGTGCAATAAAGGTACTCAACCAGGGCGAATTCATCTTTTATTTAAGATATAGTGCCGATCGAACATAACAACCCATCATTAACATATAACGTTCGTACAAATCAGTTTTAATTAACTATTAGACTAGACTAGCATTTTGTCTGTGTCAAACATTTGACAAAGAGAAAACCATAAAATCATTGTTACTTGTATTTTCTATTCATAAATAATGTACCAATTATTTGTAGCTGGCTGGCTGAAATAAACGATATTATTATTATTACTGCCCAAATAACGCATATTCATTCAGTCGGGCTCACAATTATCCATACTAGAATACTTACTCGGCTCTGGGAGCTGTAGAGCTCGCAAGGAAATCTTTTATCTATTTTTTTCGAAAAAAATACTCGACGTATGAAACTATACAATAAACGAACCTGCTCACAAATTTTCACCAAAATTGGTTGAGAAATGCGACCTGTAGAAGAGAACAGCGGGAAACCGGGACATCTGGACATACAAACAGTTTTCTCTCTATGCTGAAGCATAGAACTTCGTTCGCTTCGCTCCCTCGTTCGATAACAAAGCAGCCTCAATACGTCCCACCGCTGGGCCCATGGAGGAGTGAGAGGGCACGGGCAGGAGTCAGTATTCACGTGGACTTGGATTCCTTTGATTTTGAAATACAAACACGTCCGAGCTGGCGTAGTCAAGTTCCTCAGATGATATAAATCTATTTCCATATATGGCACTTCACTACTCGTTTGAGTCACTCCACTCTACAGGTAGGGTCAGAATTTCTTTATTAGAACCAACCATAAAGGTAACTTTGGTAACCTCAAAATGGCTAAATTAATTTTCATTTTACCAATGTATTTCTCTTGATAATCAAAAAGACTCTGTGCTAGAGAATATACAGTTTATCATTGTCAAAATACGTGGTTGAGTTTTAGCAGTTACTTTTGTAACAAGCTTTTATTAACGAACAGGTTTGCTAGTGTGGGAGAAATCTTGGAACTGAATTTCGAACTGAGTTGTAATTTTGGTTATTAATATAGTTTGCATGACAATTCGATATTATGGTACCATCGAGCTGATCTGATGATGGAGACAGAAGGTGGCCATGGGAATTAAGTACTTAACTGACGTAACCCCGTTGAGTTCGGGCTCGGTATACAGATATCTCTAAAAGGAGTTTATACAATATAAAACGAGTATGTAAATCGGCCATGGCCTTCTTATTTCGGCAAGTTCTCCATTAGGAGAACATGCCGAAATATGAAGTTCATGGCCATGAAATATCTATTAAGACACGAT
The DNA here is from genome assembly GCA_945867215.1 of Epinotia demarniana. Lineage (NCBI taxonomy): Eukaryota > Metazoa > Arthropoda > Insecta > Lepidoptera > Tortricidae > Epinotia > Epinotia demarniana. The sequence goes on from OX244286.1 coordinate 12,009,365, forward strand.
GTTTAAAACTTTCTACGTTCTGAATTACGTTGGTGTTTGTCCCAGGGCGACAGACACCGCCTGCGACCCGCGAGTGCCGCGTGCGGCTCGAGCGCCTCCCGCCGCACGAGGCGCTCGTCGGCAGCGAACGCCGGCGGACAACGCGGGGTGAGCACGACCGGACTCTATTCACTTGTTTTTAGGGTTCCGTACCAAAAATGGTAAAAAAGGAACCCTTATGGTGCGACTCCGTCCGTCTGTCTGTCTGTCACAAAGTGAAATATCTCACGAACTATTTAAGAGTCCGTATCGGCCCGGCAAAAGTTCGATTGTAGGTATATATTACCCGTCTCCCGAGCGCGCCAGCGCAGGTGTCGTGGTGGGGGTCGAGCGAGGCTGCTAGGTCGGCGTAGAAAAGTTTTGATACTTTAACCGTTTTATCTGAGGTTTTCGTTACTTAATATTTATATTCATATAAATATATAAATGTTGTATATATAAATACATATACAACACATGTATTGTATATGTGTTATACGTGTTGTGTTGAAATAAAATATCAGGCAATCAACAAAAAAAAATCTCATGTATTTTCTGTGTGAACATGATACGGAGGATCAAAATTATGCACAAATAATATTCGGGCTATTGAAATTCAGCGTAATCGAACTATGCGAATCTCAATTCTGCCAAAACAGTTTATTATGCGAAAAATCAATTATGGCTACATAGACTGCGAAATTGAATTCTTACTAAAAAAACCGGCCAAGTGCGAGTCGGACTCGCGCACCGAGGGTTCCGTACAAACAAGCAAAAGTTGTAGTAGGTATGTTTATTACTAAATGATAAATGAAAATGGAATCCGTAACATTACAATGTGAAAATCTGGGGAAGCATAAATTTAAACAGGGTCACTTTATCAATTTAGTAATCATCCTTTAGGCTTTGATTTCCTTGCGAGTAGTTGCGAACGCCAAAATAAGCGGATTACTTAAACTGCTGTTTCTTTTTATTACGTTGATTTAAAACTGAGTTCACGGGAAAGTACCTTTAGGTTTTGATACCCTTGAGATTATCTATATGTATAATAATATAAATCAGCCTATATACGTCCCACTGCTGGGCACAGGCCTTCTCCCATGGATGAGAGGGAACGGGTAGTAGTCCCCACGCTGGCCCAGTGCGGGTTGGGGGCACACACACCTTTTTAAGTTTTAAATTATGCGACTTATATTGATATTTCTTTTGATTGCGTTGACATAAAAGTTTGGTTTTGCTACATCTGAAAGGTCCTATAGCTCTGAGTATTTGACATGAACTTCAATTCAATACCTCTACGCATTTACGAGGAAAAAGGTAGTAAGTTTAAAATTTAATAAAAGGTTTTTTGTATGAATTTACTAAAAATGTCTACTTTTCGTAATTTTTCCTTTGTCTGTGCTATATGACGTTGCTTCGTGCCAAATTTCAAGTTTCTGAGTTCACGGGAAGTACCCCGTAGGTTTTGCGAGTGTCGACAAACTCTAAAATTTGCAGCATAAACGACTGTATCTTTTGATTGGGTTGACTTTTAAGTTTGATTTTTTCACAGGTCGAAGGGACAATAGACCTGAGTATTTGATATAAATTTCAGCTTGATACCTCCACGTGTTCCTGAGAAAAATGGTCTTGACAGACAGACAGACAGACGGACAACAAAGTGATCCTATAAGGGTTCCGTTTTTTCCTTTTGAGGTACGGAACCCTAAAAAGACCGGGTTGCACTCCGGGAGTGCCGGCAGAAGTAAAAACTTGAATTATTTTAATTTTGCAAAAAAAAACCCTTCCTCCCCCCTCCCTCCCCCTGCGTGCCAATATATCTAATAACAGCCTTATTAGTAGTACGCTATAGTTCAACTTAACTCAGCAAAATTGATGAAGGAGACGATGAAATAAAATACCAATTTGTTTTGCAATTGCCAAATATTTTTCAAAGCCCTATCTCTTTAGGAATAACGTCCAAATTCGAACTATTCGAATTTACTCAATGGCAAAACGGTAAAGGACGCGTGGACAAAATTACATATTTATTTGCAGACAATCCAATTGCAAAAAGTGTTTAACTTATACTCTTACGAATAGTGTTCAGTTTTGAATGAAGTCGAATCGGCTAACAAAAAATGTAAGTTTGCTTTTTTAAACAAAATGAAATTTGCATTTACGGAAAATGTGTTACGACCTTATACTGTTAACAATAAAGTACAAACTAGAACTATGTGCCCCTAGTCAATCCCCAGTTCCCCCCCCCCCCCCCCCGCCCCCATGCCTCGTCCCGAATTGCTCCCAATTCTACGGTCACGTGACATCACAAAAATCTGTCACGACTTTCACGAGTTTAACAATTTTTCCCCATCCCAAAAAGTGCTCAGCGCCGCTAAAGAAGTTTTCACATCAAAAATATGCCATAACAGAGGGAACCTACTTAGAACTGTATCGTTAATTATAATGTGTTTATGTAATTACTAGAAATTCAGAATTCATTCAAGTACTTACGTATTTGACGACTGCTTTAGCCTAGTTGGTAGTGACCCTGCCTACAAAGCTGGAGGCCCTGTTCGAATCCCGGTATGGGCATTTACTTCTTCCTGAGTCATGGATATTGGTTTTCTATGTACTTAAGTATTTATTTACCTATCTATATAAGTATGTATATCGTCGTTTAGTACCCACAGTACAAGCTTCCCTTAGTTTGGGACTAGGTCGATTTTGTCCATCATCAGACCCTGGTTACCAAAGTACTCGTCAAGACGAATTAATCGAGCCCAAACACGATGAGGTTGCGTCGTTTAATTACGGAGTTCCTATGGCTACCTTCCAGCTCCATCATCAGACCCTGGTTACCATATAGTACCAAAGTACTCGTCAAGACGAATTAAACGAGCACAAACTCGATGGGGTTGCGTCGTTTAATTACGGACTTCCTATGACCACCTTCCAGCTCCATCGTCAGACCCTGGTTACCAAAGTACTCGTCAAGACGAATTAATCGAGCCCAAACTCGATAGGGTTGCGTCGTTTAATTACGGAGTTCCTATGGCTACCTTCCAGGTCCATCATCAGACCCTGGTTACCATTTAATACCAAAGTACTCGTCAAGACGAATTAAACGAGCCCAAACTTGATAGGGTTGCGTCGTTTAATTACGGAGTTCCTATGACCACCTTCCAGCTTCATCATCAGATCAGCTGTATGTCATAATAATAATACATTGTCATCCAATTTATACATGCATGCAAAATTTCAGCTCAATCGGAAACCGGGAAGTGGATCAAATTTAACTTGCAAGATTTAATTACAGACAACGGATAGGTGAACTAAATAAAAGTTTATAAAAATTCACCAAGTATCACGATCACTCGTAAAATAATTGACATGGGAGCTATACAATTCGTAAGTTGTCTCGATTAGCCTCACGAATGTATCACTAGTATAGTTTGACCCCGACGTTGGTAACAACTATGTCTAGCCGGAGATCAAAATAATATTTTAGACGAGGGGAAGCCTTCGTGAATAGCCACAATTACACGACGTACAGGTCCGACCCGGACAACGGCTAAGCCGGTACTGCCGAATCGAGCGCCGTGCACGGTGTTTTATTACGAACTTTAGTGTAATTTCAAATATTTTTTATGCTTAAATTTACTTCTACACATAAATATATTTTTGTTTGTACGAATAGCGCTTAAACTAGAGTTTCTTATTATGGCTTCATATTTTTGAAATAATGAGCTAAATGGCCAAAAATACTGGCGATTCTTCGTGTGTTTTTACTCAAAAGTTGTTGGATGGAAATACGGTTTTACTCAACAATTTAATATGTAACTATAAACGTATCTTTAATTAGTTTAAAATAACAATATGGACATTATCATAATATGAATTACAAATCAAGTCGGAATACAATGGTGTAAAGAATGATAAAATTAAAATACGTAAAAATAAATAAAAGTAATACTACGAGTACATCCCGCTCTGTAACTTATAAAATGTTTTCCACTTATTCCTAAGAAGACTATCATTCCAATATGGATTTATTTGTTTCATGTCGGTTAGAAATCAAATAGTTCTTCAAATCCACGTCGTTTTACACGTCTCCGAGCGAAAATTGAGAAAACAGCGGTTGGACTGAGCCAAAATATGGTAAATTGAGAGCTAAATGTAAACAATTTTTCCACTTATTTAACTTGAATTGGAATGATCTTTCATATTACACAATAAAATCTTTAGGAAAACGAATATTTAATGAGATATGACCTCAAAAAGTTTAGCGAATTCAGCAAACGGCTATATACGGACTCTTAAGCTATCAATTTGAAATTTGGAACGATTATAAATGAGAGTTATCCGCGTGCATGGAAAATGAAAAATATAAATATACATTTAAATTAACTATGAAAAATTAGAGGGTGCAAAAAAAAAAAACAACTATTAGGTCAAGTGGGGTATCATTTGAAAGGGCTTGAGTTGCACTTTTAGAAGCAGTTTTGCTACATTGGTAAAATTTGAAATAATTACTTGTGATTAAAATAAACATAAATATTACTGGAAAAGTATTTTTTTCTGTATTTAGTATATTTTTTGTTTTATTTACAAAAATCATTTACTAGTTAAGTTTGCAATTTAATCAACTTTATAAGTATTTATTCGTTTTGAAATTTCTATAAGACTATAATAGAAATACTCTCTTTCAAATAAAACAAAAATAATAGAGATCGGTTCACGTGATAAACAATAATCACTAAAAGACCAACATACATACTAACCCGATTGCCCTTGTACGCTAGTACCAAATGGGGCCGATAGATGGCGCTGTTAAGATTTTTCTAGAATTAATGGGGTTGGGATTGGGACGCGTATATTTATTTTCAATAGCAGGTCAAAAAAGATCGCGATTCAATTGTCTTGGTGTAAAAGTTACTCGTTGTTTGAAATTGAATTATATTGTGTCGGGTTAAAATAAGTAATGTAACAAATATTGGGACATTTACTTTACCTTGAGTTAATTGTAAGTTTGTACGGAACCGTCGGTGCGCGAGTCTGACTCGCACTTGACCGGTTTTATTATTTTCCAACAACTTCTCGACTTGACAGCTGTTTATTTTACGTTTGGCAGCAGAAGCCCCCCGCCCCGTGGTGCGCGAGTGCCGGGTGCGGCTCTCGCGCCTCGCTGTGGCCGCCTGGCTCGCGCGACGCGCGTCTGCCGCGACGCCTCACCCCCCCGCCCTGCGCCGCCCCCGCTCACACGCCGCACACATAACTTACGAGTGTGACACTTGCGGAAAGAATTTTCGACAAAAACTTTCCCTGACACGCCACATTAAGGCGCACCTGCGCCAGTCTGCCCGCACGAACAAGCAGCCGCGCTCCTGCGCAGTGTGTAAAGAGACGTTTTCACTACCGCGTCATTTAAAAGAACATATGAAAACACACAGCGAAAAGCCTTACCTCTGCGATGTATGCTCTAAACCGTTTGCCCGACTGAGTGATCTAAAGGTTCACAAGCGAGTTCACACTGGAGAGAAGCCTTATGTCTGCGAAATATGTAACAAGCAGTTCTCGCACCCGGGCAACTTCAAGGCACACAGAATAGTCCACTCAGAAGCTAAACCATACAAATGTGGTATATGTAAAAGGAAATTCTCGCGTCTAAGGAATTTAAAGTCCCATAAAAATATCCACACTGGTATAAAACCATATTCTTGCAAAAAATGTAATAGAACATTCGCGCAATCTTGTAATTATAAGAGACATGTAAGAACTCATACCGGGGAAAAGCCTTACCCCTGTGACATATGCAAAAAACAGTTTAGAGACGCAGGCGATTTGAGGAAACATAAAGTAGTCCACTCGGACGGGAAACCGCATTCTTGTGAAGTGTGTAAGAAAAAATTCAACCGACCTAGTACTTTGTTCGTCCACAAACGAATCCACACAGGATACAAGCCGTACAGCTGCGCGGATTGTAAAAAAAAGTTTGCGTTTCCGAGTCATTTAAAGGCACATAGTAAAAGCCATACTGGAGAAAAAAGAAAAAGAACACATGCCTGCGAAATTTGTCAAAAAATGTTCACGCATAACAATGCTTTAAAGATACATAAACGAAGCCACACAGGAGAGAAACCACACTTGTGTGAAATATGTGAAAAGGCATTTTACACAATACATATTTTGAAGAAGCATCTACTAATCCACACGGGATCACGGCCTTACTCTTGCGAAACTTGTAAGAAGGATTTCAGACGATCGAGTCATTTGAGGTCACACCAACTGACTCATACGAAAGAAAAGCCGTATTCTTGCAAAATATGCAAAAGAGCGTTTGCACAGTCGGACTATTTAAAAAAGCACGAACGAGTCCACTGGCGGTCGAAACCTTACTCGTGTGAAATATGTAAGAAAGAGTTCACACAAGCGAATATATTAAAGAAACATAAACGGACCCACACCGGGGAAAAACCTTACACATGTAACACATGTAAAATGAAGTTTACGGAAAAAAATAATTTGAAGACACATCAACGTTTTCACACAGGAGAAAAGCTCTTCGCCTGTAAAGTATGTCCGGAGAAGTTCTTCTCGTGGACTCTATTAGATAAACATAAACAGACTTGCAAGACATCATAGTCCTTCTGGTATTTTTCTTATACTAGGACTTGTGCGCCATGTCCGCAAATCGAGCTCGCGCGGTCTGCTCTGATGGGTAGTATTTGTGTCTTTGGTGAGCATGAAGTTGAGTATGCGTAACGGTGTTTAAGATTGTATAGTTTCATATTAAAATATCATAAAACGGGTCACTCACGGGTTATACCTATTTAACTAATGTCTGGGACTCACTCGAGTTTTCTATGTATAACAACTTAAATAATTTAGTTTCCGTGTAAATCAATGTGGCCTAGTTATGTTTATTAAAATAAGCATTGATTTAGATATGACTGTAACTTTTAAATGTCATATTTGCAAAGTGCCTTACACCAGCAATCGATGAATGTGCTTTGAGGTTGGTTTCAATTCAATTAATGCATTAAATGGTTCTTGTTGTTGTATTGTTTATTGTAATGTTAACAAGAAATAATATAGTCTATTATTATATTTAAAAGTGTAATCTTTTTTTACACACGGTATTTACACGGTAATAGTATAAATAAATAAAACACGTTAAAGGCCAATGGTTTTAGGTGTTCTAGTTAGGGAAATTAAAAGGGGTTAAATGTAAGTGTTCAACTAATACAGATAATTTGCGTTACGCGCGTATATCAGATACTTGAAAATGTTTTATCTCCGCACAAAATTCTCTTCCACTGGCCGTAATGGAGTGAGACTGTGACATACATTGGTTTTTCATTGTTTGTAAGTTACAGTTTATCCAGTTGTTCCAAAGTATGTACAGTCAGGGGTATTAATACATGTACATAAATATATATTTATGACAATAGATATTTATGGGTGCGTACAGATTTACACACCCTTATGGCATTGATAATAGAGTCCTGGATATTTATATTCTTATTTGTGTATATGTACCGATAAGATGAAATTTATTATCAACATTAGGTTACAGGTAATTTTTTACAGAGAATTTAAAATATCATGGTATTATGAACTTATATGTCTTAATGTGCATTGTTTATACGTTTTTTTTGACTGTGTTTATAAAGTATGACAATTTATCTAGATTATATACTTTGTTTTCGTTTAGCTTTACAACAGAGCGACTGTCTTGACTCGCCCTGAAATTTTATATTAAACGAGATTTTGTAAGTTATTCAGCATTTTATTTTGTAACTCCGAAAAAGGTTTTCTTTGATGAAAGAGATATTTTTCAATGTGCATTGGAAGGTAAGGATGGTAAGTTACGTGAAAGCCTATTGATGCGCCGAGACGGCACAGGCTGTACTACTTATTAGAAAGGATCGTTGCTGTATTGGTGGCAAAGGGTATGGTTGACAGAAAAAACAAATACATTTGAATATTCACTTTTGTTCTTAACCATAAAATAAATACTTACCTTTTAGGATTACACCTCTAGATAATACAACTCTTTACGGTACAAAATCTTTTCGGCCCTAATGTATTTTTAAAACAATGTACGACATAAAAATACAACTATAATTGAAAATCTAATTACATTACGCGAAGTGTTTATTTTAATCTAAATAATCCAATGCACATCGTATCTAGAGTGGATATTCAAGTATTTCAAGTGGAGTCGTAATAAAAGTGCACGTATAATCACCGCATGCACATGCACAGTATGGATTTGACACAATACCCGGATTTTATTACGAAGGACGAAGCCACGCGATGTACTGTTTGCAATATCAATATTAAAAGGTAACTATACAATATAAATAAGCACTAAAAATCTTATCTTAATAAAATAAGCGGTTCATACTCTCATTCCAAGCTACAAAAAAGCATAAAATACAACCCTGATTTGGAACTCAAAGACAGTAAGTTGGGGTCCCTTTGTTTCCCATAAACTTATTGTTCCGAATTTCGATAGTCAGAAATTGATATCCATATAATTTATAGACATAAACATCAATAGTCATAATCTTTGTTAAGTATAATGTTTTGTAGTTCTAACATTAATGACCCAAAATATTAAGTATTATAATCATAAAAGTCAGAAATTGATGTCCATAACGATCAAAGGTCTATCGATAATTATTCATAAATGTTCTAAGGCATATATTTCAACGTACTAATAATCGTTATTTATATCGTTTTAATGCCAAAAGTGAGTTACGTCTAAGAGACCAAATCTATAACATCCAAAGTCATATAGAAACATTTCTAGACATACATTTGAAAGAGGTACTAGGTACTACTGCGCGGTGGGTTTATGACTGTTTCGTAAAGAATACGTTTAAATAAGCATGTTTTATTAGAAACTTTTTCTCTGAAATTAAAAATGGATAAGATATTGGACTTCTAAGGCGGGTCAGTGTAGGTACGACGAAGAGCGAAGCGAGGAGGAGTGTTAGTTGTACTGTGACCCTAAGCGCGCGAGCCGAGCGAGCGAAGCGAGCGTGCCGCGGTAGCGGCCGGCGAAGCGCCATAACCAATAATGACACAACATCCATCGAAATGTTGACAAGTACATATTTTTCCTAACTTTCGGGTCAAATATTTGGGCCATTTTTGATTTTAGAGAAAAAAGTTTCAAAACAAAACATAGGTACTTATTTTAACGTATTCTGACCACTAAACAAAACAGTGAGTGGCAAAGATATCTTTCAATCGCATCAATCTTTATTTTTGCCCAAGTACCCACATTAATTATAATTAATGGGTATGTATGTGGGTATGTTATAAAGCAGTCTGGAAGAACGCGTTCAGTAACGTTTGGTAGTAAAAAAAATGTATTTTATTATTTTTCTAGGAGTCTGTTTATGGGCTTTAACATTATGAAGAGTGACACCACCGTGAAATTGAATGATATGCGTAACTAATCAGATGACTACTAATCATTATGACTTGCGAAAAGATACCTTACAACAATTATTACAAACTAGATTATTGCCTGTAACATTATGTAATTGCATACCACCGGGACATTGAACGTTATGGCTAACGAATTTTATGACTAACAATAATGATGACCTGCAAAAATCGGAACTCCAATGTATGTTGTTAAATTTTATGACTTTCGACAATATGACTAGAAAAAAATATGCTGGAAAACGTTATGGACTGAAAAAATCGGATCTTAAATTTTATGGGAAACAATAGAGACCCCAGTAAGTTATTTTGTAAATGGTGTAATTCGACATTTCATCCCTCTTTATCTAGTTTGGACCGGCGGCATATGACAACTGATTCACACAAAAACTTAGTGTTGGACAAAAACACGTTGTTAATGATCTTTACCTATTAGCGATTAGTTATTGTATTAAACGTGTTAGTATAAGCGAGATGAGTGAATGACACATGTCTTGTATGTATACCGTGTGAGTTAATAAATAATTATTGTACAGACATTAGGACATTACTTCAGTCTCTCCGAGTGTGGACTGCCATCAATACTCGCCACCCTCTCTACTCGCCCATCAACATCTCTATATTGCCGGGCACGTGGATACTATCCTCACCAATCAAGTGATAGCTGCTGTAGTTCGCTCAGTTTACGAAAAAGCGCCTCGCTTCTTAACCTTTGGATGGAACACAAATTATTGCGCAATAACGGGAAGGCGCCTGTGAGAAATTAACGATAACGATAATATGTAACACTTAACCTATTCACACCATTTATATAGGGCGGAGCGCAAATGCTACTGAAGTGGTTTAAGGCACCGTAGGTTCAGCGAAGTTAAGCGAACAGAGTTTTTGAAACAATATTATGTGTCTGTTTATAATAATATGGTTTAAAAAAACGAATAGTAATCTTGAGGCTTTTCTGCGGGGAAATCAGTGTTTAGAAACACGATTAAGCTATTTTCCCTCGATAGAAACAAATCACAAACATAGGTCTAAAAGGGTCTAAAATACACTTAAAATATTCATTACAAATTAAGCTCAATAGCTAAAAATATTAAAATGGCTTCGAAAAATCGTCAATATCATGTTTGAGAGAAATCATTAAAAAAAAAAAACATGATTTCCGCGCTTCCTAACACGCACTTCCATCTCGCTCACGCTTATGCTCAGTGAGAGGGAGAGAAGACCAGGAACCTACGGCGCCTTAAGCAAAACTACATCACATTATTAACCCTTGTAAGGACAAGAAACAACAAGAGAACGTTGTCTCTAGCAGTACAATGTTCTGAAACACCACACGTGTTCCACCATGAAGGATTCACTCACTCTCGCAATTTTAAACACAAGAAGTTTGGACATAGCCTTCCCCCAAAGAGTGCTACAAACAATAAATTTTAAGACCAGTTGTTAATTTAGCTACATAGAAACTTTTTCGTGTTTTGTTGTGGCAACGATAGCCTAGGAGACGCTACACGGGCCATCGCCTGGACTGCGAGCAGGCCGCGGCCGTGTGCCTAGTTTTATATAATTACAGTGTTAGAATGAGACTAGGATCAGTTAGGTTGATAAATAAAACAACTGGATCAAACAGACAACGTTTAATGCCACAAAACGACCACCGGCATCGTGATCCGGCACACTAACTGTGTGTACACAGTAATAGTGCAGGATCACACAATGGCTACTCCCACTTGCAGCAAATAATAACCAGCACGGATATCACGAGACGGCGCGCGAGCTGTTTCGCGGCGACTTAGACTATCCGTCTCTTTCTAAACGTTCTAACTAGGAAGAGACGGATAGTCTATCTCGCCGCGACACAGCTCGCGTGCCGTCCTATGATAACCGTGCAGCACAATCAAAGTGTAAACAAGCCGTGAGGCCGGTCGCGGGGCACTGGCTAGTTTTTGTATGTCAGTGGCGCCGGGCACTTCGCTTCTTGCCACTCCGTCAAGCAATGGCGCTGTAAGTCCCTGGTCTCCGATTAACGCCACACGCCAATTAAGCGGCAATTACACTGCGTCGTTCACCTAATGCGGTCGCCGAATTCATTTTAAACTACTTAGGCCAACAAACGTCGTCTTCGCATTAGTCTGTCCCTAAGCGTTGGCAGCTGTCGATCGCCGCATGCGGCCGACCAACGTGTTCTTTACACTTTTACGGTCGCCACATGCAGCATGCGGCGAACGACAAGTGTAATTGCCGCTTTACAGCGTCGCGTTTCATATAAATGTAGCTGCAACGGAGTCGTCTGTATGTCGACCGGAGACCATGGCCTTAGGCCAAATGAGTTCTGCCGAGCAGGATCATTTATTTGGATACTCATCTGTGACAACCACAACGACATTAACGCGGCCGTCATAGGCTTTCTGCTTTCAATCTAAGCGCGATGATACACATAGTCTCCACATTCACGAGGCGACTCTCACACCCTCATCGTTGAGCGCACGCGCGTCTGAGCTGCTCGTGTGTGGGCTGCTTGTCATACGGTTGTGAATCCGTTCATGCTTCTTTAAACTTTTCAGTGTCGCCAAAACTCTTTTACAAACACCACAGGAAATGGGTTTTTCTCCTGTATGCATTTTTATGTGTTCTTTTAAGCTACTCGATTGCGTGAACTTCTGTCTACACATCCCACACGAATACGGTTTGGCACCGGTATGTATTCGCTGGTGCCTCTTAAAATGACTAGATTCGTTAAACTCCTTTTTACATACTTCACAGGCGTATGGTTTTTCACCAGTGTGGATCCGCTCATGTGTCTTTAAGTTGCCCCAGCCGGTGAACTCTTTCTTGCATATAGAACAAGAGTACGGTTTTTCCCCAGTGTGAATCCGCTCGTGCTTCTTCAAATTACCGGAATCAGCGAACTGCTTAGTACAGTGGCCACAGGAATATGGTTTTTCTCCAGTGTGAATACGTTCGTGGTCCCTTAAAGCGTGCAGCCGCCTGAACTGCTTTGTGCACACTTCGCACGAGTACGATTTCTCACCAGTGTGTATGTGTTCGTGTCTCTTTAAATTGCCCAGTGTCGTGAACCGTTTTTCGCACAGTTCGCAGTGGAAGGGTTTCTCTCCCGTGTGGCTTCGCAAGTGTTCTTTTAATATGCTCGACGAGTTGAACGTTTTCGCGCACACGTGGCACGCGCGAGTCTCCTCGTCGCCGCGCGACTCGCACCGGTCTGGAACAGAACGCGAGAGTGAAAAGGATTAATTTTGTTTTTTCTTCTTTTATACCTTTTGAATTTGCCTTGTAAACATGTTAATTCGTTGGATGACATTGATTTGTATACTTATGTAAACTTGCTATGCCCTACCAGGGCCCATATGAAACGAATGTACCTATTATATAAGACCTGTACAACTATGGACGCAATAAACGATATGAATATGAATATGAAGGCGTTGGCAGCGGGGCATTGCGGCATTGGCTACGTTTTTACTCACTATAAAAATGATTCTGTTAACGTGGTGTGGACGGTCTGAAAAACAATGTATTTGTTGAGAAACTTGCTGTTGTAATCTTAGATGGATAATTACATGTAGTATTCGAATTGTTTCATATTTGAATATATAAATTTAAAACCATATCATAGTCCCACACAATTGAAATTATTGCACAAACACCCGTCCAACCCAGAATGCACTGTTACGAAATTGAATTGTTAACTTGCTTCCCTACCGCCAGCAAACTACTTAATAATAATAATTTTATTTATTCAACTAACTGGGATCATACAATTATACTATGTATACGCAGACCATACAAGTTAAAAATAAATAAGTAAAGATTTTGAATCAGGTTAAAAAGTAGAATATCTTGTTCAATTTCCCTCAACAGGAACCTGCGGTATTTTTGAATACTGAAAATGATAGCTCACAAAAGTTTTAAGAACCACTGACCCAGAATGTATAAATGTTTGAGGCTGACTAGTGGCTGTTCTGTACTGTGTTGTATCGCCTCGCCTCGCCTCACCCACCCAACTACCTCACGTAATATTAGCGCCGAGGACAACGGCAGTTTGACGCGAAGGGTTCCACTCGGAATTATGAGGGTTCTGGCAACACTAGCTTCTGCCCGCGACTCCGTCCGCTTGACACTCGTTTATATCTTAGCTCCAAACAAACTTACTCCCCCATTTCCCCCGCTAGAGGATGATTTCTGGGGCAAAAACTATCCCATGTCCTTCCCCGGGATTCAAACTATCTCTATACAAAATTTCATCTCAATCGGTTCGGTGGTTTAATCCTGAACAGACAGACAGACACACTTTCGCATTTATAATTTATTAGCTTCTCCACGCTTCCACGAGTTCCACGCCACTCTGTCCGCGTGGAACTCGTTTGTTTATATCGCAGCTCCATACAAACTTTCTTCCCCCATTTCATCCCCTTAGGGGAAAAAACTATCCTATGTCCTTCCCCGGGACTCAAACTATCTCAATACCAAATTTTACCTAAATCGGTTCAGCGGTTTAAGCGTGAAGAGGTAATAGACAATGCATAAATGAAACACTGGTTGCGGTATCAATATCTACAGACGAGAGCGACATGCCGCCGCCGCCGTGTGGAACGATCGCCGACAGGGAATAATAACAACTAAATGAAACAATACATTTCCGTGTGAACATGGAAAAATTGGATTTAGCGATAACATCGCCTGGTGTTACCATTATTTGTTTAATCTACTCTTGTAACATATTTTTCGTATATTGTGGTGCAATTAAAATAATATAATTATTATGATTTTCCACGCGGACGAAGTCGGGGCCAAAAGCTTCTAGCCTATATTTTATATTCCAATGACAGGGTATAAATGAAACCCATGCCCTTCGTAGTAATAAGTAAGACTATCGCCTTCTCACTCCTAAGCACAAACTGGCAAGGTCTGCAAGATCAGCCTACGTAATGGGTCCATCCATCTATAAAAGACTGCCCGCAACGGTCAGAAATGCAACTTCCATGGCCGCGCTTAAGCAGAAGTTACGCAAGTGGCTACTAGGTGTAACTCGGTACAGTGTCAAGGAGTTTATTAAACTACCGTGCACATAAATAACTGATGAAGTGATGGATTCTCTATTGTATGGGCAAAAATTATTTCCCAAATGTCACTTCCCAAAAAATGTTTACCAAATGATCATTTGGCAAAAAATCACTAGTCAAATTATTGTTACGCATTTTATCACTTGGCATTATCTACTATGGTAAAAGATTATTTCACAAATTAATGTTTGGCAAAGTTTTATATAAGTAGTCAAGTTTCATTTGGCCAAACGTAATATTTGGCATAATGTTGTGAAAAAAAATTTTTCATAGAGAGTGGTGTTATAATGACATATATTTTTAATGATTGTAACGTATAAAACACGTCAAAATAGGCAACAATTATATGAAAAACTATTCTCTAAAATTAAAAATGGCCGAGTTAGACGGCTCCAAAGATTGATGTTTTTAAAGGGAGCTGGGAAAAATTTCATCGAGAGTCTCCAGCGAATCGACGCCACCCCGCTGCGCGGGGTGTCTATTTCTAGTCTGAGGGACACAAGTGAACCCTAACCTAACCGACCTAAAACAAAGTCCGCTTATGACGCTAAGCCATAGTAAAACTTTTTTAGGGAACTTAGTATGCTCGACGTATTTTACGTTTTCTTCAGTTGGACCATTGGTGTTTTCAAAATAGTAATTGCCTTGCCACTCATTTCCATCTAACGTGAAATAGGACTCGTCGTCCATAACGCATGTGACGTTATTTTCAGCGTAAAATATTTCATTAACCAATTTACGTAGTCGCTTTTTCTGAGTCGTTTTTTGACTTTCGGACACGGTTGGCTTAACTTTTCTGGAACGTTTATCAATGCCCATGTCTAAGATATTTTTTAACCGTTTTACCGTCACATCTAAATTTCCTTCCGAGCTCTCTATACGATTTAGCGACTCGGCCGGCCGTCATTTTCTGTAGTCGAGCTCGCTCAGAAAACTTGCTCAAACTGCTACGGTTTCCAGAACCGTGCTTTCTAATAGTGGTTTTCCGCAAGGAAAAGGACGAGAGAATATTATAAATTGTGCTTCGACTCTCACCCATCTCTACAAAATGTTCCACCACCTTCGATTTCGGCCATAGGGGATGTGAACTGTAGAAATTACATACAGTTTCACGACGTCGTTCTTGTCGACTAACCATAGTTACAAAATTAATGAACCAATCCTCACAAAACTTACCAAAGTGATTGACAGACATATAGACGTTACAATGACAGTTATACATATTTTTTGTTTTAATTTATTTTTCACATTTTACATAGCCAAACTTTGTCTAAATTTCACTCCGCATACGTTAGTTCTTAATTGGGCAAGTTAATCAAAAAAATATATTCAATAAAATATGCTTATTTATAAGTATTATGAAGTGTACGAAATGAAAATTTGAACAAATGTTTTGTTTGGAAAACAATATTACCTAGTCCTAACAAAGTGTTTGCTTAATAAACTTGGCTTAATAACACTTGACAAAGCAAAATGCTGCCAGATGATATTTTGACCAAATGAACAAAATGCGAAACAAAAATGAGCTATTTGTTCGTTTGGGAAATGAAACTACGGCCATAAGTTTTGTGGGAAGTGAAAAACGGCAGGATACCCAAGTGATGATCTCATTAATTATAATTGTTATTACTGTTTACATTGACCATCTGACTTGTAACTATGGTGTTATCAATAAAGTATTGTATTGTATTGTATACCGCGGGATTGGATGCTTTTTAGGAATACAGTTAATTACCCTGCTGGTCTTGCTCCGTGGCGAGCGCATTCTCGTTCTCGCACGCGCCTGCCGTCTCTCTCTGCCCCACCCCCGACTCGAACTCCGCCGCCACCGTCTCGCACACTAGATGACATCAATGGCACAGCTATTATGTATATTCTTTATGTACTGTAAAACCGGCCAAGTGCGAGTCGGACTCACGCACGAAGGCTTCCTTACCATTATCTATAAAAAAGGGCAAAAAAATCTAGTTTGTTGTATAGGAGCGAACTTATTTTTATTTTTATTTATTTTTAGTATTTGTTGTTATAGCGGCAACAGAAATACATAATTTGTGTAAAACTGTCTAGCTATCGCGGTAGTCGCTCTTGAGATACAGCCTGGTGACAGACAGACGGACACTGGACAGACAGTAATAGGGTCCCGTTTTACCCTTTGGGTACTGAACCCTAAATAAGTTTCTTAGCAAAATGGTTATAATATGGGCTCCTGGCGTGCACATAAAAGTAGTGACTAAAATATATGTTTCTCATGCTTAACCAATGATATTAATAAGGTTCTGCCAAAATGTAATTTTTTGTACAAGCTTTTATTGTCGACTGTACTTTTCTGTATACCATCATCAACTACTCATTGAGACGATTCTAACGAGCCCAATCTCAACGGGGTTACGTCGGTTAAGTACTGAATTCCCATGGCCACCTGACTCCATCATCAGATCAGCTCGATATCGAACTGTCATCCAAACTATAGTAATACTCAAAATATCAGCTCAATCGGCTCAAATACGAAATCCTATGCTTAAAGATGGCCACCGCATCTGACAGCGGAGATACTTCTCCATTGATGTCGCGAAACTGAGACAAGGTAGTGCAATTGGCTCAGGTTTAGTGTCCCACAATTGGAACGCTTATAACCAATCTACCTCTTCTTCCGGTTCCGTACCCAAAGGGTAAAAACAGGACCCTATAGGACCAAGGCTCCACTGTCCGTCCGCCTGTCACCAGGCTGTGTCTCCTGAACCGTGATAGTTAAACAGTTGAAAATTTTCACAGATGATGTATTTGCGGTGCTGCTAACAAATACTTAAAAGCAATAAAATTATTTAAGGAGCCCCCATACAACAAACGTGATTTTTTGCCGCTTTTGTAGACAATGGTACGGAACCCTTCGTGCGCGAGTCCGACTCGCACTTGGCAGGTTTTTTTTATATGATATCATTGTGTTTAACAGTCAGGTTAACCCTACAAAATTTCGATTTTGGAAAACACATGGACAATGGTTTGGCTCATTTTTCAGTCACCATCTTCCACCTCCAATTTAATAAGATGATTTTCAGAAGGAAATATAATTTCATGTGTTTTATTATATTCTAGGCTATAAAACCATACAAACTTTCACTCATTCATTTTCATTAGTTGTATAATCGGTCATTACTTCAGTTAAAGATTGAGATATATAGATAGATAGTATACAAAAATCGAATATTTATTTATTTATTTGCTTCTGAGTCATGGGTGTTTACCATTCATAGCTACTGACGACCGGTGGGCCGAGTGGTTAGTGATGCTGCCCACGAAGCTAAAGGTCCGTGGGTAAAATCCCGGTAAGGGAATATATTTCAATTCAATTTATTTATTTCAGACGCATATCCATATCATGTTATATTTGTGTGAGCATGAATATTTGTTTCTGAGTTATGGATGTTTTCTGTGTATTTAAGTATTTATATCTATTAAATTTATCATCGTCTAGTACCCATAACACAAGCCTTCTTGAGCTTTTATTTATTATTTATTTATCTATCAAGTAGGCCTCAAAAGCTCTTTGACACATATTTGTTGGAAGCTTAACTCACAGCCCTCATGGTTGTAGAAAATCAATCAATACACTCACTGTACTGCGTAACCACCAGCTCATGTGGAAACACTTCGGGCTCGCACGACTCCTCATCCTCCCCGACGGGTTCTTGCTTCACCTCCGCAGCAGCATCCTCTTCTGAAACCTCCTCTTTCACACGCACAGGAGAATGCTGTGCCATGTCTGCAGCAGGCCCTGCAACCAACCTGTTTGCTGCATTACTGGTGTGGGGCCATGTAAAGAGTACAGGGTTCTGAAGCAAATAGCTGAGAATGCTACCAGGATTAATGCTAACCAGATACACCGATTATAGATAGGAAAAAGATGATCAAACAATATTTTGGTGGCTGAACTAGACTGCAGCACCTTTTGTTCCGTTTGTCACAAGGTTGACTTAACATTGTAGCGCAAAACTTTTTTTAACTTCAAACATTAATATTAATATTATTATTGCGAAAGTGTGTCTGTCTCTTATATCTTCATGCTTCCCGATGAACCAATTTAGATGAAAGTTATAGAGATTGGTTGAGTCCCAAGGAACAACATAGTATAGTTTTTATCCCGGAAATTATGGGATGAAATGGGGGGTGAATGTTTGCATGGAGCTGTGATATGAACGAGTTCCACGCAGATGGAGTCGCGGGCTAGTTTGTAATAATATTTTGTTTGTGAGCAAACTAAATAGTTATAATTAACCCATCTCTTTGTTAAATGTTTGTAGACAAATTGTTGGGTATGCTTAGCAAGGATTCCCAGCAGGTTCTTGACTAGTTAAGTTTAAGGGTGATATTTTAGCGAGTGTTGTTTGGTAATAGAGTTGTAACTGTCATGGAAAATACCCTTTTTTCTATGTTGGGGGAATGCTTTGATGCAGTCTACCCCGTCCGATGGGGACTGGATGTGGGAGTCCAGGGCAAACGGGTTAGACTACCTGATGAACTGCCAACAATTGTCCAGCCATTTCACTTACAAGGATGGTCAAAGATTCCCTTACGCATGCTACTTAGATTCTCGCGACTAGCCCACTTTCCAGGCCTGCCCAGGGAGAGCACCCGGGGACAATTTCGAGGTGCTGCAATCCCGTGGATAAAATACCTTGGCGCGACTCACCTTGTCGAGTTCGCTCGTCCCCCCCCTCGGCCGCCACCTTCACCCCCGCGGCCCACGGCCCCTCCATCCCGGCCTGGCACTGGGTATAACGGAGCGCGCCACACGAGCACAAGGGACAACTCGCGAGAACGGCGCTTCTACATAAATATACGGATTTCACTTTGAACAACGACGCAAATTGAAGGAGTGAGTCTTATACAGTAATAAATAAACAATAGCCACGACACTTCTCCTCGGTATTATAAAAGAGAAATGGTACGCTGCAGAGCTTCAGCCACAATCAGTGAAAGGTTAATTAAACTTACTACAAAATTACGAAGTAATGAAGGAAAACGCTTCCCTATCCAAATTTTAGAATCGATAAATAAGTATAATGACTTAATGAATGACACTGACAGTGACGCAAATCAATGAAAACGTTCTCAGTGTGACCAGCTGTGAATAACCAAAACTACTACAAATGTAATCAAAAAAATATTTTTTTACAATATTCTTCAAGCTACAAAGCTGGCTTTGTATCACAAAACTCATGATCTTTTTTATCACTTTATGTTATTATGGCACAATTATTTATCAGTAGAAGATTCCGTCTCGTGTAAATTCTTGCTTTGTAAAAAAACTTATAATTTATCTGTGACAAATTTCAGGCGTCCGTCTTTCATGGGCACCTCCCATTCCCATGCACTTATACACTGTCATGATTTGTCAGGTGTTTGTCAGCCACAATTTATCAGAAGCTGACTAATTGCTATCGTCTGGAGGCATGTTGCGCTGCGCTGCTGATCCATCTGTCAAACGAGTTGTACTGAGAAATTGCATGCACATGTGGTCGGATTGTTACATCTGTACGCTACACCAATTATGATTTCAAGATGTTGTATGGCAAATTGGGAGAAAATCACATAATCTACATACTCAGTACCTATACCCCTCATGGGATATAAAGATTATGTGAATTTACCCCATCATAAATATTATGTATTATATAATAATGTGTAATGAGTCTTTACACAAAGTTAGTAATTTAGGGGTGTTAATCCCTATTAATATTATAAATGGGAATGTGTACTTATGTGTTTGTTTGTCCGTCTTTCATGGCAAAACGGAGCGACGAATTGACGTGATTTTTTAAGTAGAGATAGTTGAAGGGATAGAGAGTGACATAGGATAGTTTTTATCCCCGAAATCATCCCCTAAGGGAGTGAAATGGGGGATAAAAGTCTGTATGGAGCTGCGATATAAACGAGTTCCACGCGGACGGAGTCGCGGGGAGAAGCTAGTAGTGCTATAAAAACGCGTTTTATAGTCGATTTGAGTTTATATTTATAGAGTGAGATAGATAGTTTAATGTTTTAATATTTTTTACGTCACACCTGGCCATAATGCGAGTTTTACTGCACGCTGCGCGTACGGGACAACTCGCATTGTGGCCAGGTGAAGACGTAAAATTTTGTACTTAACACGGGCGGTAATTAGTAAAGCCCCAGAGCGCATATTTATGGCCCTCATCTTCGGTTCGGGCCACAAACACCTGCGATCTGGGGCATTCACGAATTCACCGCCCTAGTTACGTAATATACTATTTTATCATCACGTATGCATCTTACTGCGAATAGCGATATCTTGGGAAAAATAAGTAACTACAGAAAAAAAAGAAATGTTAGTCCTATTATTTATGTTGCAATGATTAAGAGTACTACGATGATATGACTCTTTCCCTTTATTCAGGCCAAGTGCAGGCTACCGCGTGCCCGTACAGAAACTTATAATAAGGAGGTTACTCTTTAAAAATACCTGTTATTGGATTAATGCGAAAATAATCGTGAAAATTTTTCTAACGCTCCCTTTTGATTTCGAGCGCTCGAAATTCAAAAATCGGCCCTTGGCTTTCCATTCGCGTACCTACAGGGGATCGATTTTTGAATCTCACCAAGTGACTAATTCTCACCGATGTGAGTGATTTCCGAAAGTTCGTATTTTTGAAACTCATCGGTGACTTACATTTGTCATACCTATGATATCGATTTACGAGTGCCCCTACCCACTCGTAATTGAAATCACCATGCGATTGATTTTGACAGTTGACGTACATGTGACATCTGCCAAGAATTTTTCCACAGATTACAGAGAAAAGCAGATAGGCCCTAATAAATTGAACGTTTTCTATACATCCGATCTCTTCCCACTTACGTACTGAACGCCGAGTAAGAAAGGGATAGAACCATGTTATCTGACAGGTCTTCAGACGTCATTGTCTCCACTTTCTCGCTCGCGCGATGTAATTCGCTCTCTCACTCGCTCGACATTTAGTGCACAGAAAGATATTTTCTTACAAGTTATCGATATCGATATTTAACTACTGTTAATAAATTCGTAATATGCGATACTCGTAAGTAAATTAAATTGTATCTCTATCCATACTATGCTAAAATTAATATGGTACTTAACAAATAGAAAACAAAAACCATTACACGACTACGAATATAATAAACTGCATTCATGTTTCATATTATGTTCGCTACAAATTAAATTATGCAAATACATAGGTAGTCAGACGAGTTACTTTTTAAGTCTCACTATTTTGTGGATCTTTAGTGGAACACATTTATTTTTAACCGACTTCTGAAACTTATCAATTCCGCTGGCTCTTTATTTTTTATGTATGTTCCTCGATTACTCTTAGACGCCTGGACCGATAAGAATGGTGTTTTGTTAGAAAAGGTGGTCCTAGGCAGGTCAGGATCTGAAGATGGGATCCTGGAGAAAACCAGGGCAATCTTCAAATCTTATTTTGAAACGATTTGGGTACTTTGAAATCGTGCATTTGCTTTCAGAAAGCAGTTCATGCGGTAATATGGAATGTGGCTTCGTGAAGTATTGATTTGAAGTCGATTAAAACTTTGTTTTTAAAGTAAGCTAACACAAAATAACAACGCAATTATATTCCTGAAAATATCTCATTTTAATAAGAAAGTTACATCTAATGCTTTAAATAATAAATATCCAATTATACCGGGTGGAAAGGCACGACGATCCTTCCCGCAAAGGGGGGTTAGTTTAAGTGATGGAAAATCGATTCGTAATGTTTAGATTTTTTTTTACGATCAATTATTAAAAATAATAAAATTAATTAATGTTCTTCTGTGACAACCCTACTATTACTATACGTACTAATTATCGTTTATACGTATTGATAAAGGTCACTGACTCTTGTGTAATTGTTAAAATGTTACTGACCCTAATGAGGGTGGTCACTTGCAGTATTTTGCATTAAAAGTTAACTGCCTATAACTTCAAAACGGTTATGAATATGAGCCTAGTTTCTTTAGAGGAAATACTGTACTCAGTCTAAACAATCCCCCTTTTGCGGAAGGGATCGTCGTGCCTTTCCACCCGGTATAGAACTTTTTGCAATCAGTAAACTTGCATCACCTGAAGAGGAAATGCAGATGTCTTAGGTATTGTATCTGGTAGCCTTTCATTACTGCTCAGCATCATTTTGTTGTAGTTGCCTTCTAATTGTTGATCCTGGTGAGATCCCTGCATTAAATACAGTAACGAAAACATTATTATACAATCTCTATCAGTTGAGCTGCTTAAGTATGAACAGGTAAACAACAAACCGACACAGAGTTACTTTCGCATGTATAATATATATTATAGTAGTTATGGATATAGAAAGAAAATCAATGTACTAATACAAATTCTTTGCATATACAAAACTTAAATGAAACGAACTCATCTGGAGGGTCCTCAGAAATGTCAAGTAATAAAATAAATAAAACTCACTATACCAACTTCCCTCAAGTGGCCTCTGAAAAACTGTAGGTATCGCATCTGGCAGCAAGTGTGTTATGTTTTTAATAATAACGAAACAGTTAGTTTCGAAATGTTTCACACATATTCTATAGCGTTTTTTCGGCGTCCAATTATTGCGCCCTACTGCGTCAATTCATTTTTTCCGAAGATTATTATTTACCGGAAACCTGAAGTTAACAGTTAAGACATGTAACATTAAAATATTTTGTCTAAACGCCTACATGAATAATTCATGTCGACGAAATATCGATATATACATGGTAACAACACTACCCATGTTTACGACAGTTGTATTTTTACTGAAAATCCCAAAAATATCAAGTTTGATCCATGTAAAAAGTACTTATCCGATAGTATCAAGCATCTGCTGTAATCCCAGACCATTATATTGCGTAATGTACATGAAATATTTGAAAAATAACCAAATGATTCTTACCGATGAAATCCGATTGTTTCTCCGGTCTTTTTTAACAATCTAGCGTAACTTCGGCAGTACGGAACTGCACAAGCCATTGTGCCACTTCATACAACTTAAATCATTAACTTATTACAGAAATATTTAGTTTTTCAACACAATATTCTTGAAATAACCAACTTTCCTCAAGATTCACAAGAGATTTGACGTTGATTTGGCTTTGACAGATTGTTTAGCATTTAACACCGTGGTTAACAGTTTTTGGAGACAAGTCGTCAATAGACTCAAAATACCATACTATTCGTCTCATTCTAACTCACATCAGCTGACCATAAGCAGTGACAGAGACAATTATATGAAACATCGTCTTGCTTTATACTGCGCGTCTGTATTCTTATTAGTCTGTGAATTTTTCAAAACTTTAATTTTCGGTTACATGACACTGACACATACGCTACGTTTTACGTTTGAAAGTTTGAATCTGTTTTAAGTTATAGTATGAGAAAATAAAAACCGGTACCGAGGACAACATCTGCGTAAAAAGGAACGTAACGGGAGATTGTCTCTGACTGACATTGTAAAATTTCTGCATGTTGGTAAATAGCGTGTGACTTTCAAAAATACGGCTTTGGAAAATGGTGACATAAAAGTAATCGGTGATAATTTTAGTCACCGGTGACTTTGATATCACCAGTGAGATTCAAAAATCGCACTCCAGGTCGGTTCTTTGCAAACTACATACCATTTTTAGGGTTCCGTAGCCAAATGGCAAAAAACTGAACCCTTATAGATTCGTCATGTCTGTCTGTCTGTCTGTCTCTCCGTCCGTATGTCACAGGCATTTTACTCGAAAACTATAAGGTGTATTTTAGTAAAAATTTGAGAATAGGTGTATTTGGTTAACCGCTACATTGCAATTCAACAAAAGATTTTTCTTTTTTTTCGATTTGCACCACACACTAACACTAACACTATGGATTTTATAGTCCGAAATAAATGATTTGTATTTGTATAAGATAAAACTGAAATTGAAATTAATTCGTGAAAATTAAAGTCAAAAATATAAATTTTCATTGTAATTCACGTGTGGCACGTCAATCGATAGGCCTTTCAAAATAAATATAAGGTTCCGAAAGACACTAAAATTGTGTCCCCCTTCCTCTAATTTTCGAACCGTGTATTTTAAAAATATGAAAATAATCATGGACATAGGGCTTGTTAAATTCTATCAGCGAAAATTGTTTTGAACAAGATCGGTTTAAACGTTTTCGAGATATTAAAAAAAACTGCCTTCCTTAAAGTAAAGGACGTAAGTTCCATGAGATTGCAGTAACGATACGATCTTTTTAATAGGCACGGAACCCTTGTTGTGCGGGGTCCGACACGCACTTGGCCGCTTTTTTATAAGATTATTTAGGATTGGTGGTCCTCATGATATCTTTGTACGGGTACATTATAGTATATCTATGTATTGAAGTATGTAGGTATACGTATGTTTGTATTACATGTACCTATGCATATATGTCATCCTCCTAGCGCTATTCCCGGGAATGCCCCGAAAGGAGCCCGGGGTCCGCTTTGACACCTAATCCCAAAATTTGGCATAGGCACTAGTTTTACGAAAGCGACTGCCATATGACCTTCCAACCCAGAGGGAAAACTAGACCTTATTGGGATTAGACCGATTTCCTCACGATGTTTTCCTTGACCGAAAAGCTAACGGTAAATAAGTTCCGAAAAACTCATTGGTACGAGCCGGGATTCGAACCCACGACCGCCGCTTGACAGCCGCATGCCTGAACCACTAGGCTACCGTAGCTCTACCTTTGTATATATGTATGCATATTAATGTATTGAGTTAGATAATTGATTTGTGTTTCCTTTCGAATCCTGCGATAGGATCCTGCGCCACTAAAGTTTCTGTTTAGCCCAATGGTTGACTGGTAGAAGGCATTAAGTTCGCCGATCGTAGCGTTATTTAATTGTGCAATAAAGTTTAGTTAAATACATAGATTTCGTAATATTTTCGCACGAAGTATAAAAGTGCTATAAAGTAGTGAAGCAATCCAATTGCAAAAAGATTTGTGTGTAAGTAATAAATGTAATAATGCTGAAATTGAAAACTGTAACTGAGTATATTGTATTCCAACGCAACACAGTGCCTGCAACATGCGAACAATTGTTTTTTTAATTTCACTCGCGGTTTCGTGTTACGGAAGTGATGACTCTTCCTTCACGGACGTGCTGGAAATAATTTCAGCACGTCCGTGAAGGAAGAGTCATCACTTCCGTAACACAAAACCGCGAATGATATTCAATGAACACACACAACAACACGCAGACTCGAAATTATTTCCAGCAGGTCCGTGAATATCATTCAATTAAAGATAATTCAATGATATTCAATGAACACACAAAACAACACGTAGACACGAGCGAAGAAGTGTTTGACTTTGTACCTCGCAAAATAATCGCGAGAGATAATTCAGTTCCAATCAACGAGCTCACAAACCAACTCGAAGACTTGGATGAAGAGGACTATCCTCAACCGCCCGAAGAACCTAACTTGGACTATACGTGTGAGTTGATACTTAAAGGCATAAATAATTATTTATACTATGCAGCCTAATATAAAATAATCGATCAATATTTAGTGTCTTTCACGACCACATCACACCATAAAAGTAAAAGGAATTATTTTATTTCGGTAATCTGGCCATCACGAAACATGCCGCCTACTGAACCGGTCTACCTATTGATATATAATTATGTTGCCTATACTTAACTCAAGGTTGTAGGTAAATAAGTACCATACGGTTTTATTTATTTGTCTTTTCATCAAGCGGGGCGTTACGCGGCGCCTAACGACAACTCCCCCAAATTAATATCTATGCATATAATGTTTTGCTTGGAAACTGGTAAAAATAAACTAACGTAGTAGTTTAATATTAGTCACACCCACACAATGCCTCCCAGTTCTGGCCCACATTGCACCGCCAGAGATAAGAAGATCGTGCGCTGCGTCACGAGAATGGGAAAAAGCTTGTAAAAGTCCGCTCCCTAAAGAAAACATTGGATAACCTTCCCGGTATGCGCCTCAAATCTCGTAGGCCAATATGGTCCGACTCGGAAATCCAAGGGCCAGAAGGGTTCTGCACTACGAAAAATTGGAAAAAGCAATGGGATTTGCGTGCACAGTCCTTTAATAGCTTCGCGTTGTTTGACCCAACTAAAGAACTGCCTGGCTTAGATGAACGACCGAAAAAAATGGGTTACGCTGAACATGATAAGGACGGGTGTCGGCCGCTGCAACCACAACCTCCATAAATAGGGCTACAAGCCTTCGCCGGGTCGGACGTCGGTTGTGGGGCACCAGACGTCAGACCAAACAACCGCTCATATCGTGGAGGAGTGCCCCAAGAGACGCTTTACTGGTGAACTCGGCGATCTGTACTAGTGGTAGCCCTACGCTTAAAAAAACCGCAAATCGATGTACAGTTTGGCACACACATACTACCTACAAGTCAAAACAATTTTCTTGACCCGCAGTTCCTAAAAAAAAATCCCTTAGAAAAAAAAAGTTTTCAGAAACCTATCGTGTGTAGTATCATATGAAAGGGATTTTCGAGGCGAATACCACAAATGATACGTGATATCCTCATATCTAACCTCAAAAAAACAATTTTGAAAATAATTGCATTAAGTTTTTTTTTTTTCAAATGTTACCAAGTGACACAGCTCTACTTAAATACCTATTTTACGTGACTTATGGAACTGTACTGCAGATACGGTACATATTAATCATAAAATGATACGTAGTATCCATATATCTAAAGGGAAATACCTTTTTAACCCTTTAACTGCGCCTTTTCATCAGTTGGTATAGTTTGTTTAGTTCTTATCACAAAATATCAAGGTTGGACTCTTTCAGATATCTACGATATACCCAACTAATTAGGTTAGATATCAAGATATAATGTATCACAAATGATCCGTTATATCTTGATATCTAACCCCAAGAAAGCAAATTTGAAAATAATGTCATTTAGTTTTATTTTTATTTTTATATGTATATAGTCGAATCGCTATGACCGACCGAACACCGCGACTGTGGGCAGCTAACTACAGTGTACGAGATTTGGGACTGGTCTTTGGACAGTTCCAATATGATGTAAAGAGTGATGAGGCTAGAGTAAATCGATTGTCATAATATCCGATTACGATTGATGATGGCTAATAAAAGGAATCGATTGATTACTGTGTAATAATTATTTTTAAGAAATCAAATGGAGAGCCTATACACTGTCGTCTGCTAACACAAGTGTCCTGTGAGTAAAGAGAGAGACTGATAGTATGAGGAAACTTGAAAGAGCTCGCGCGCCGCGCCGTGCAGAAATCAATACCATATTTTCATTCACAGTAATTAAATAATACATTGTTATTTTCCTATTCACAATTATTTGATTCATATCGATTTATTTCTAAATTGACAGACGCCAATCGATTATAGCAGTGTATCACTAAATATAAAAAAAAGTTGTAGGACGTAATGGTTTGCATAGCGAGTTTTCAATGCTAATTTCTATACAAATAAGACGTAAAAAAATATTACAATCATTTTATTAGTGCTAAAAAGAGCGTGCATGGAGATTGAACTTTGTTTTGTAACTCGGAAGCTATTGAAACGTTTTTATTATTTCGATGAGCAGTGCTAATTTACGTTATACATATAATTTATCGACGTAGTTACTCAAACTACTTGTAGAGTGGACTGAATTTGAGATATTACTACTTATTTTAATGAAATTGGAGAATGGACACAACAGAGTAGTAGGGATTGACGCGATTATTATTTTTTTACTCATAAATAAAATCAGTTAGGTACACAAAAACAGACTGATATCCTAGTTGACTACAAATAAAATGTACCTACCTCTAAAAAAAACAAGTTTGAAAACTAAGGAGTTGAACTAAATAAGGCATATGTTTAACGGACCACCAGATATAGTAAAATATAACGCCAAAAAAATACTTTTTACTGCCAAAAATACTAAATGATCACCAAAATTTTATCTCCATTTTAATATGAAATAGTAACCCAAATTATAACATAATACTACCCTATTAAAGAAAATGCTATCCAAATAAATCATTGCTAATCTAAAAATAGTTAAGTGATCACCAAATTGTTATCTCCTATTAATGTGAAATAATAACCCAAATTATAACATCTTACTATACTATTTAAAAAAACGCTATCCTAATAAATCATTGCTAACCCAAAAATAGTAAGTGATCACCAAAATTGTATCTCCTATTAATATGAAAACATAACCCAAATTATAACATCTTACTATACTATTAAAGAAAATGATATCGTAATTAATCATTGCTAAATTAAAAATAGTAAAATAATTTCCTAAATTCGACGGATCCCCGCTTTCGTTTCTAGGACTCAGAACTACGCTTCGCTCTCTACTGATAATCTCCAGCGAGTAGACGCCACCCCGCTGCGCGGGGTGTCTATTTCTGGTCTGAGGGGCACAAGTGAACCCTAACCTAACCGTCCTAAGACAAAGTTCGCTCATGACAAGCCATTTTTGTCCGCCCTGATTATTGGCTCCCAATAAACACGGCCGCCAGCGCATACGCAGCGCCACCAGTGGCCAAGAAAGAAACTATTTTACAATGTGCCCGGTATAGAGCTAGGAATATCGACAAATGCGTTGCTCTAATCGATCTGCCGTATTGTTTATCGGGCACATCGTGATAAGCCCGGCCAACTTTTAGGCATATCATGAAATGGCGGCGTTTCACGATATGCCTAGGAATTTCGTGATCTGGCGGATTTTACGATCGGCCGACGACATATACATTCTAGGGGTAGGACAGACAAGTCCACGTGGAAGTAGGGTGTGCTGAACTGCTGATTCGGGTTTTGGTATCACTTGTTTTGGCATCATTATACTTTATTTGGTAATACTCATATATTTTATGGCAATCATAGTGGGTTATTTAGGTAGAAGAATTGTATTAATTTGGTCGCAAAGATTTGGTGATCATTTAGTAAATTTGGTGTTCGAATAAAATTTAATGTGCACTTTTTATTAAAACAGTTAGTACTATTGTAATGGTAGAATTATTATTTTTGGTGTTCAGTATATTTTTTTGGTAAAAGATCTTAGGGTATCAAAGCATTTTTTGGTGGTCATTATATTTGATGCCATAAGCCCCCGGACATCGTAAATTAGGGCCTCAGAGAATCACCCTAATTATGGGTGTCGCGATGTGTCAAAAGACCAGTTCCAAATCTCGAACACTGCGACGCTACCACGAACTTTGAAAGTCGAAGTTCGGGTATTTCCATTTCTATCGCACTCCCTTACTCGAGTGACAGGGATGCGTATATTACGAACTTCGAGTTTCGAAGTTCGTGGTAGCGCCGCTGTAACCGCAGCTCGCGATCGGAACTCAGATCTTGAGGAACGGGCGGAGGGATGGAGGAGAAAAGAATTTATCGTTTTTGATCGTTATTATCACTTAGGTAACACCAATAATAAACAAAGCAGCACAGTTCAATACAAATTATTAAAAACTAAATGAAATTATTTTCAAAATTGCTTTCTTGGGGTTAGATATCAAGATATAACGGATCATTTGTGATACGTTATATCTTGATATCTGACCTAATTAGTTGGGTATATCGTAGATATCTGAAAGAGTCCAACCTTGATATTTTGTGACAAGAACTAAACAAACTATACCAACTGATGAAAAGGCGCAGTTAAAGGGTTAAAAAGGTATTTCCCTTTAGATATATGGATACTACGTATCATTTTATGATTAATATGTACCGTATCTGCAGTACAGTTCCATAAGTCACGTAAAATAGGTATTTAAGTAGAACTGTGTCACTCTCACTTGGTAATGTTAAAAATGGACTTGGAATGGACCTCTAGTATGCGTGTGCCAAACGGCTAAACTGTACATCGATTTGCGGTTTTCTTATGAAATTGGGCTTGTGGGGCTTCCACTATACGCACTGACAGCGGGTGCCAGGGATTGGCTTTCAAACTTGGTTATATTATTGTAAATCTAACAAGACTGATGAGTATAAAGATCTTCGCCCAATCAGTATCCTCCCTATACTCTCCAAAATTGTTGAGAAAGTAGTCTGTAATCAGCTGACAGGGTCGCCTACAAATTGTAGGCGACCGCATTCGATTAGGTCCAAAAGTGTGTACATATCTCTTTGTCCTCGACTGTACCTGGAAAAATCTGATTTAGGTATTACCAATTGTACAATCAGGATTCCGCGGCAGACACGGCACAGAGTCAGCTCTAGCAAAAGTTACGAGTGCAGGGAATGGGTACTGTACTTGTTTTGCTAGATTTTTCCCGTGCGTTTTCGACTGCCTTAATACTTCGCTGTTGTTATCAAAAATGGCTAGAAGGTGGTTTCAATCATTTCTTACAGGGCGGCAACAATACGTAGAGATTCAAACACCCCAAGAGGCACTGGCAAAATCCGAAGTAAAACTTGTCAGCCGAGGAACACCACAGGGCTCAATTTTAAGTCCCATTTTGTTTATTATGTATACGGCGGATCTGGTCAAAAATTTACAGCACTGCAAAGTTCACCTTTATGCAGATGACACGCAACTTTATTATACTTTCGCGCCCAACGATATCACGCTCGCCATAAGTAGAATAAGTAAAGGCCTTGAGATAGTAGCTAAGTGGTCAGCAAATAATAACCTGGTGTTGAACCCATTAAAATCTCAATTTATAGTGATGGGTAACAAGTGGCAACGATAGAAAATTATTAGACAAACCCCGACATTATATTTGGGAACCGAAACTATATCACGAGTGGAAAGTGCGAAGAACTTGGGCCTGATACTGGATGGGGAAATGCGTTCGTAGATTATATAAATAGTAAGATACGAAATGCATATTTCAAAATTAAAACTCTCTATTCGATACGGAAATACTTGGCTATTGAAATCAGAGAAATTCTTATGGAATCCCTGGTCGGACCAAGGATTCTTTAAAAGAACAAAAAGTCAATTCAGCGTGTACAAAACTCCTGTGTACGCTTCTGCTATACCATCCCAAGCGAGAACATGTCACACCACACTTAAACAACAAGGGAATTCTAAATATGAAGAACAGAAGGAGTTTACGTCTGGCTTGCGCTATCCATAAAATTATTGAATACCAAAAACCGGCGTAACTCTATGATGAATTGAAGTGGGTAAAAGATAACCGTATGAGGCCAGTCAGAATCACTAGGAATACTGAACTAATACTTCCTGCACATAAAACCAGACAATTTCGGGGTTGCTTTAAATTTGCCGCTGCGAAGATCTGGAATGTTCTGCCTCCACCAATACGAGAGCCTATGCCTTTGGCCAAGTTCAATAATTTGGTGAAAAGGCACTTACTTGAACTTCAGAGGCAAATTTGACACAACCTTTGAAAATACATGTAGTCACTTTTTAGAATAATAAAGCTTAATTATTATATACCTATTTATTTAAATATGCACACACACACACACACACACACACACACACACACACACACACACACACACACACACACACACACACACACACACACACACACACACACACACACACACACACACACACACACACACACACACACACACACACACACACACACACACACACACACACACACACACACACACACACACACACACACACACACACACACACACACACACACACACACACACACACACACACACACACACACACACACACACACACACACACACACACACACACACACACACACACACACACACACACACACACACACACACACACACACACACACACACACACACACACACACACACACACACACACACACACACACACACACACACACACACACACACACACACACACACACACACACACACACACACACACACACACACACACACACACACACACACACACACACACACACACACACACACACACACACACACACACACACACACACACACACACACACACACACACACACACACACACACACACACACACACACACACACACACACACACACACACACACACACACACACACACACACACACACACACACACACACACACACACACACACACACACACACACACACACACACACACACACACACACACACACACACACACACACACACACACACACACACACACACACACACACACACACACACACACACACACACACACACACACACACACACACACACACACACACACACACACACACACACACACACACACACACACACACACACACACACACACACACACACACACACACACACACACACACACACACACACACACACACACACACACACACACACACACACACACACACACACACACACACACACACACACACACACACACACACACACACACACACACACACACACACACACACACACACACACACACACACACACACACACACACACACACACACACACACACACACACACACACACACACACACACACACACACACACACACACACACACACACACACACACACACACACACACACACACACACACACACACACACACACACACACACACACACACACACACACACACACACACACACACACACACACACACACACACACACACACACACACACACACACACACACACACACACACACACACACACACACACACACACACACACACACACACACACATTCACATACTTCGTTTGCAAAAAAAATTAAGCAAGATACTTGCTTAATAGGAGGCTCCAACCTTGGCTATTCTTAATATGTATAATAACCTAAATAATTTAAACTTTTTCATTTTCATAACAAACTTTTTATACTCGTCGACTTTAATGTTTGAGTTAAGACTTCGTACCACAAACTAAAATAAGCACGCACGCACGCACGCACGCACGCACGCACGCACGCAAGTTGGTCAACTATATGTATGTGATAGTTTTTGTTTTAAATCTGGGGGCATGGCAGTTTTCGACTCCCCTATAACTTCTTTGTAGATAAAACTAGAAGCCTAAATTTTCAGTAATCAAGCACGCATTGCATAACCACGATAATATATATTTTAAATTTCCATCCAATTTGAACCAGTGGTTTAAGAATTATAACTAATTTTGTCACTCACAACTGACTCACCGATCATCAAAGTCTAAGGCACTTCTAGCAGTCATAGAAGCTTCAAATATAGAACACAATTAGTGTTTTTTAAGTGTATAAAGAATCAAGACTAAAAAAAATTGCAATTTCAGTCCAGTTTTCTAGATACGCCAACTGCATAAATAAGGCATATGTTTAACGGACACCCAGATATAGTAAAATATAACGCCAAAAAAATACTTTTTACTGCCAAAAAATAGTATATGATCAACAAAATTTTATCTCCATTTTAATGTGAAATAGTAACCCAAATTATAACAACTTACTATCCTATTAAAGAAAATGCTATCCTAATAAATCATTGCTAAATCAAAAATAGTAAAATAAATTCCTAAATTCGCCGGAGCCCCGCTTTTGTTTCTGGGACTCAGTCTCCCGCCCTCCGGCCGGCCTCCCGCCAGAAACACGCTTTCTCGGCCCTTCATTTCACGTGCGCACTCGACCTACGCTCCGCTCGGGAGGTCGCCGGCTCGCTCGCCACCTTCTCCCACTCGCTTTACTTGGGCCTCGTGCACCCCGTTCAACTCAGGACCTCCCAGATTGTTGTAATGTCAGTATTAAATTCGTTAACAAAGTCTACACCGCTTCAGGCGATTTTTGTACCATAACAGGGTAGGGTTTTGTAAAGATTTTGCGTAGACAAAAGCTAGCCCATTTCAGTTCTCACTATGACTGTTTGGAAAGTGTTATGGGCCCTTCCAATCCCTTTCAATTAAAGACCGCAGTAATCTTGAACGTAGCTGTATATTAGTGGTTAATTGTAGAACCTTATGCAAACTATTATTACAGAGAAGTATAATTAAATTCAGAGCTTGACGCCATCTTATCGGCTATCTGTCTGTCGACTCGTTCTCGCTGTCGGAGTGCGTTTCGACGCTGCACGAGGGCGAGAGCGTTTCGTTCTAGGCACATTTGCCACACCACCCCCCTACGGAGTGGAGAAAACCATACGAAAGAAAAAGAAACAATTTTAGTAACTTATTTATAAATCTAGCACATCCCTAAACCTAACCTTCCTACCCGCTCTGGTAAGGACGGGAGCCGGAGTGGCTGGAGGTGGAGTTGGTAGAGAGGGTGAGACAGCTGGTGAAGGAACAAAGGTTGGTAGTGGAAGTTACGCGGTTGGCGGCGCCGTGCTCGACGTGCGTGTCGGGGCGATGGCTAACGTACCTGATGGGTCGAGGTAGGCGGGTTTAACCCGGTCAACGCTCACGGCTACTTCTCTCCCATTGTTGTCGATAGTGAGGGTTTTATCCCTCCTGCGTAGCACACGATGCGGGCCAGTATACGGTGGCTGCAAGGAACGTCGCACTGTGTCATCCCGAAGCATTACGTGTGTCGACGAATCCAGATCTTTAAACATAAAAGTCGGTGGTACAGTATGGCGAGATGCAGGTACCGCTTGAAGTTTCTTCATGTGCTGTCGTAAGCGCGCGACGAAATCAGTGACGTCGCAGGAGGCTGCAGGATCGACTGATGACACGATGAGTTCGCCTGGAAGGCGTAAGACTTCGCCGTAAACGAGCTCAGCTGACGAGGATTTTAAATCTTCTTTCAGCGCTGCCCGCATGCCCAAAAGTACGATTGGTAGGGCGTTGATCCAAGCGCCACCGTGGCACATAATGGCAGCTTTTAACTGTCGGTGCATCCTCTCCACCATGCCATTAGCACAAGGGTGGTAGCTGGTAGTTCGATTGCGCTTGGCCCCGCAGACGTTCAGCAAACGTTGAAAGAGGAGAGACTCAAATTGTCGTCCTTGATCTGTTGTCACCAGGGAAGGTACTCCGTAACGGGATATCCATTCCCTAGTGAATGTCTCAGCGACCTCCTCTGCCGTGATGCTCGTCATCGGCCAAACTTCTGGCCAACGTGTGAAGCGGTCGACGGCGGTTAAGCAATATTGATATCCCTTGTTGTAAGGTAGTGGGCCAATTATGTCTATATGTACGTGCCGGAAACGAGCGCTTGTGCCGGGAAAGGTGCCGAGGGGCGACCTGGCGTGGCGGGTAACCTTGCTACGTTGGCATGCAAGGCAATTACGAGCCAATTTGCGGCAGTCTTTGCGCATGTTAGGCCAGACATATCTGTCGCTCACCATGCGAGTAGATGATGTAGCTCCTGGGTGGCTAAGATTGTGAAATCTTTCGAACACCTTCTTGCGGAGTGACAAAGGAACGTAGGGACGTGACTTATCACTGGACGTGTCACAGATCAGTGTCGTGTCTGTACCTGGTATGTGGATCTTCTCCAGTTTCAACGAAGATGACTTTTCTCGCATCAGAGTACTCAATTCGTTATCCTCTTCCTGAGCTTTTGCGAGGGCAGTAACGTCAGCGTCGGTTGAGATCGTCTCGACGCGCGACATCGCGTCTGCCACGACGTTATCCTCTCCTTTTATGTACACAATGTCCGTCGTGAACTGTGAAATGAAGGAGAGTTGATTGAGCTGGACGGGAGGGAGTTTTTCATTGCGCTGAATGAAAGCATACATCAAGAGTTTGTGGTCTGTAAAGATTGTAGTATGTTGGACCTCCAAAATATGACGAAAATGCTGCACGCTCTCGTAGATCGCTAAAAGTTCACGGTAGTAGGCAGGCCATTGCTCCTTCTTTTTGGGGAGCTTTTTACTAAAGAATGCGAGGGGTTGCCAATGATCATCGACTTTTTGCTGAAGGCAAGAACCAATGTGGGTTGCTGACGCATCGGTAAAAAGTCCTAGTGGAGCGTCCGGGATAGGGTGCGACAGCAGGGTTGCGTGCACTAGACTCTCCTTACATTTCTCGAACGCGAGTTCCAGGTCCGGCGTCCACGGAACAGGTTTCGCTCCTTTCATGTCTGGAGCAGAGTAAATGTCAATCAAAGGAGCCTGTAGTTCTGCTGCATTAGGCAAGAAACGGCGGTAAAAATTTACCATGCCTATGAACCTACGTAGGCCTTGCACAGTTTTAGGCAAGGAATAGTTCTGCAGGGCTTCTATTCTTTCATTTGGTGGTTGCATACCCTTCTCAGAGATACTGTATCCCAGGAATTTTATTTTTGGCACCCCGAAAACACATTTGGTTACGTTGAGAACTATGCCATTCTCTGATAGCCTCTGAAAGAGAGTATGAAGATGCTCGGCATGTCGTTCCGCGTTGGGGGAAAAAATCAAAATGTCGTCAATGTAAGGGTAGCAAAAGTCTAAACCCAGTTACGACCCCGTCAATGAACCTTTGAAAGGTTTGACCTGCATTACGAAAACCGAAGCCCATATACGGAAATTCGTATAGGCCGAAAGGCGTGATAATAGCAGTTTTGTCGATGTGTTCAGGGTTGACGGGTATTTGTTGGTAAGCTTTTACCAGATCTATGCAACTAAAAACGGTAGCACCTGCGAGGTTGTATGCGACGTCCCCGATGTGCCGAACCGGTTAGCGGTCAGGTATGGTGCGAGCGTTGAGCGCGCGGTAGTCCCCGCATGGCCTCCATGTGTCGTCCTTTTTGGGTACCAGGTGCAGTGGTGATGCCCACGCGCTGCTGGAAGGACGTGCGGTCCCTGCTCGCACCATCTCCGCGAACTCCCGGCGCGCGGCGATCAGTTTGTTCGGAGCAAGGCGGCGAGGGCGGCAACACACTGGCGGCCCGTCGGTGGTCAAAATGTGATGTACCGTTGAGTGCTTCGGTTCCCTCGGCAGTCCGGGAGGGCGCGTCAGATCAGGAAAATTCTGTAAAATTTTGGCAAAACCCGAATCCTCAGCCGTAATGGTTTTAACGCTAACTTGAGCGCTACACGCGATAGATGCAGATACGTATAATTCGGTACTAGTATCATTGAGGCGCTGCTTATGGCAATCCGGCACTAGTTTAAAGTGAGCTAGAAAATCTGCGCCGATGATAGGAGTACCGACGTCCGCAATGACGAAATTCCAGAGGTAGTCTCGACGTAGACCTAGGTTAAGTCGTAAGCTGTGGGTACCATACGTTTTAATAGAACTACCGTTTGCTGCACAAACATCAAAATCAGCTGTTTTGTGCCTCCCATTGAGAAGGTGTCGTGGGAAGCAACATATATCCGAGCCCGTGTCGATAAGGAATTTATGTCCCGATGCCAGATCTTTCACAAATAAGCGACGGCTTGTGTTAAGACAGTCAGCTGCCGCCACTACTGACTGCTGGGCTAGTTTTCCTGATTCTTATCAGTCCAGCTGCAGGGTGTCCTGCATTTGGTAGCATTATTGCCAAATTTATCATGGTACCAACACAATTTTGGTTGGCCCCGTGCTGAAGATGTGGAATGAGATCTAGAAGAGAATCCAGGCCGCTGGGAGCGGCTTCTTGATCGAGCACCCTGTCCGCTTTCGAATAATTTGTCTACTTTATTAGAAAGTTCGTTTAAACATTTCATGACATAAGCTAAATCTGGTTCGGTCCTACCTGATGATGTTGTAGCTGTAGCGTTTACCTCGGCAACGAGTTTGGTAGATGGTGCCTCGACAATCGCATCTGCAATCTCTGCCACTTTTTCAATATCCAGGTCCTTTTGGGTGATGAGGATGCGCTGCACCTCCGTTGGTAAACGCCGCATCCACAGTTCCCGTATGATACTGGAGTCCTTCAGGTCGGCTCCAGCCATAGAGCGCAGGTGTCGGAGGAAAGCGGATGGCTTTCGGTCCCCGAGCTCTTCATCGTTCAGTAATCTGCGCACCTGCTGCTCCTTTGTGCTGGAAAGACGTTTGATTAAAGCATTTTTTAAGTGCTCATATTTGCCCTCAGCTGGAGGGTCACACAGAATGTCTTCAACCACATCGGATAACCTATCATCTAGCATAGACAGTATATACCCATATTTAGTGCCATCTTGCCTGATACCATTTAAATCGAATTGAGCTTCTACGAGACGAAACCAGCTCTGTGGTTTGTTTTCCCAGAAAATTGGTAGCTTGGCTTTGACTTCTAAAACCTCAGGTGTTGGTGGTGTACGAACCACATTTTGCGCAATGGTAAGCGTCCTAACTTGCTCTTTGAGCTCCACCAACTGTCTCCTAAGTTCCTCTTCTGCCATTTTACAATACCAGAGGAGTAACAATATTAACAACAATGCAGAAATATATACAATAGGTACAAGAGTAGAAAAAATGCTTAAGGTTAGAATATCACGCTTATAGACCGTTAAGTTTCTTCTACGACGTTTAACACACCTGCACCAAGATTTTCACTCACGTTGAGATAAAAGGTCGAAGTTACTTACAGTTTGTACGATCAAAGCTCGTTGATAAAATCGGAATCAAATTACGTAAATAAACAACATAGTTCGCACTGCTCGTCACTGTGATTACAGCTGACACTTACCAGTTGTCACTTGTCTGACGTCTGACGATTGCTTGACGTTGAAGTTGTATTTCTGAACGGAATGCTTGCTTGTGCGTAAACGCCCTAGATGGCGCTAGCGAGCTCCCGCTAGCCTGTTAGGTTTGAAAAATGGGAAGCGTTCTTGGAAATAACCAAACGAATGCAATGGTTTCCACGCACTGTGCTTCACAAAAGCTAAACTGATGAAGACGTGATTCTTCTTCACTTTCAATTTCAACTTGCGGCGAATGCGGCTGCGGTATTTTTCAAAGATGGATGCGCGTTCGTTGCGCTGCGTCGGGGTCACCAATTTGGAAAGTGTTATGGGCCCTTCCAATCCCTTTCAATTAAAGACCGCAGTAATCTTGAACGTAGCTGTATATTAGTGGTTAATTGTAGAACCTTATGCAAACTATTATTACAGAGAAGTATAATTAAATTCAGAGCTTGACGCCATCTTATCGGCTATCTGTCTGTCGACTCGTTCTCGCTGTCGGAGTGCGTTTCGACGCTGCACGAGGGCGAGAGCGTTTCGTTATAGAATAGAATAAATAGAATAGAATAATGATTTATTTGCCAAACATTGTGTACATATATAAAGATGTTTTTACAGTATACAGTTGGTCTCAACAATGTTTGATACCTTATAGTAGTAGGTATACAAATATTTTAGCACTAAACCTAACTTACGGATAACTTATGACTAAGTAGTAATGGTAAAAAGAAATCTTTTAGTGAATAATAATTTTTTTGAGAGAGCCATTTTAACAGTTGTGGTTTAAATTTCTTAATAGGTAATTCTAATAAAGCCGTGGGCAGGTGATTATAGACTCGAGCAGCCATACCAACAACATTGTTTTTATAAAACTTTAAATTTGCTCTAGGTGCATATACTTTATTTCTGTGCATACTTCTTGCATTTGGGTTATGATGCGAAATCCTAGTAAAGTAATTACTATGTTTTTTGACAAATAAACATATTTCAGCAATATAAATACACGGTAAAGGAAGTATTTTTAATTGTTGGAAAATTGGTCTACACGACTCTCTTTTGCCTATATTGCTTATCGCTCGTATACATTTTTTTTGGGCTAAGAACGCTCTCTCGACGTCTACGGAATGTCCCCACATAATGAGGCCGTAGCGTAGAACCGAACCAACATAACCGTGGTAAGCACTCAGAGCGGTCTGCGTAGAGGCAATTTTTCTTAATCTATGTAAAGCGAACACAAACTTGTTTACTTTACTACACACTAAGTCTACATGACTTTTCCAATTACAATTTTCATCCAGTGATATACCGAGAAATGCCGTTGAGTTTACAATATCTATTTTATTACTATCATAGCCTATATTTAAATCGATTTGTTTACTTTTATAAGTTTTAAATTGTATTGCTTTAGTTTTACTGATATTTAATTTTAAATTATTTATTTTCATCCATCGACCAACATCTGCCAAAGTAGCATTTATGTCTTTTTCGATATTATTTTGATCAGTACTAGTAAATAGTATGGTGGTATCGTCCGCGAATAATACACATTTATGTTTGGTAATGATCGGAAGGTCGTTTATATAAAGAAGGAATAATAGCGGTCCCAGTATGCTGCCTTGTGGGACACCGCGTTTATTCGTTTTTGGCACTGAAACGTAACTTTTTTTTCCCCTTCAATCATTAGTGTGATCTCTGTTGACTGGTTTCGATCAGTGAGATAACTTTTAAGCCAATTATGAGCCAACCCGCGAATGCCATAATCGTACAATTTACTGAGTAGTATTTGGTGATTAACAAAATCGAAAGCCTTGGTCATGTCTAAAAATACAGATACTGTGGGATGTTTCTTGTCTACACTTTCTGTAATGCTCGCAATAAGTGAAAAACAAGCCAACGATGTTGACTTTTCATGTTGAAAGCCAAATTGCTCTGGAGTAAGAACATTACATTGAGTTATGAAATTCTGTATCCTTATCGCCATGGACTTCTCGAACACCTTTGAAATTACTGGGATTAATGTAATGGGACGATAATTATTCATTTCTGTTGTGTCTCCTTTTTTATGTAGTGGTTTTACCAATGAACATTTTAGTCTGTCAGGGAAAATGCCCTGCTCGAGAGATAAATTTATGAGATGCGCTAATGGCGTCTTCAATACTTGTGCACAAAGTTTAAGATTCCTGGTGTTAATGCTATCATACCCTACTGAGTTCGTGTTTTTTAGACCCATTATAATTCGGAGCACTTCACTTTCAGAGACTGGTCTAAGAAATATGGTGCTATTTTGTACATTTAATTTTGATTTTTCAGTTGTCTGTGGAAAATCTTCTGCTGCGTTGATAAAAAAGTCATTAAAGGCTTCGGCTATGGCCTCACCATTTATAATGTCTTCCCCGGATTTAACTATTTTATCTATTTGGTTTCGAAATGGCCTTCTTTCGATTTGACGATTTATAACAGTCCAGGACGCCTTACACTTATTTTTAGATTTCTGTACAAATTTTTTATTATTTATTTTTTGTGATTTATATATGCATCTGTTGAGTATTTTTGAGTAGTCTTTATATTTTGTTTTTAGTATTCCCTTCTGATGTTTATCACCCTTTAGATAGTCTAAGTAAAGTTTTCGTTTGTTTTTGCAGCTTTTTCTAAGACCTTTTGTTATCCATTGTGATTGCTTACTATTATTGCTTACTTTAACCCTGATTTTTGGAAAACACAGATTAAAAAACATTATTAATGTATCGTGGAATGAGTTGAAGGCCGTGTTAACGTCAGATAGTGACATAACATCGTTAAAGGATAAAGCGCTTATACACCCGATAAATTTGGTTGTATTCTCAAAACTGAAATCTCTTTTGAATTCACACCAGGTTTTTGTCCGATAGTATATGCCTGCATTGAAGGATAAGATTTGGCCTGTTTCGTGGTCTGACAGAGCAAGAGGTTCAACGTTTCCAGATGCCTGTTCTATGTTGCTAGCGATTATGTCAATGCAGGTTTTTTGCCTTGTTGGGGAAGAAATATGTATTCGAAGGTTATGGTTTTCAAGAATGTTGCTTAGTGCCTGTGATATTTGATTTTTTTTAACAGATTTATGTTCCAATCGCCACATAATGCCAGTTTTCTGCCTGGTTTATTTATCTTTGATAATAGTAAATCTAATTTTTCTAGAAAATGGTGCACATTTGATGTAGGAGTTCTATAAATACATATTACATTTAAGTTCATTATATCTAATTGTATGCCACAACTTTCAAAGTCATAGATATGAGAAATTTCGTTACAGTCTTATTTCTTTAAAGTCCAAATTTTTTTCCACTAATATACATGAACTACCGCGTCTTTCGTGTTCTCTTGACCAAAAGGAAGCCATTTCATAATTATTTAGAGACAAATTACATTCCGAACCTTTTTTTAAGAATGTCTCGGTAAGACAGATAACGTTAATTGGTTTCTGTTTCGATTTAAAATCATTTATAACTATTTCTAATTCATCTTTCTTTTTTAAAATACTTGCTATGTTCTGGTGCAATATATGAAAATTATGACTCGATTCATTAAGATTAGTATTAGTTCCGAAAGGTACGGTCGTTGCTGCTGCGTGTGCTATCCACGGGGTTCTCGTTTAGGGTTTCGCTACTCTGGCTGCACTCTGGTTCCTTGGTCTGTGATGGTTCCTGCTGGACTTGCCTATTTGATGGTAGTAAATATTCTATACCATTTACGTATACTTTATAATTTTTTACTATTGGATTGAGACCTCTTGTGCGGGCATCCCTAAGGGTTTCCCTTATTGTTAAACGATTTTTCAGCTCCTCTTGATCCAAAAATTTTGAAACGGCCAGCCCTGTGTTCCTGAATTCATGTTGGTGTCTGAGGATGTGGCTCGTCATTCTTTTGTTAATTAGTTCAATTTCAATTGGTCTTTTGTTTCCCCGTCTGCCTATTCTTGCTACACTGTCGATGAAACCGTTGATATCAATTCCCAGAACGTCGTAAAATATATTGCAGACTCTATCTATCAGAATATACTCATTCTCTCCTCGCAATTCACTTAATCCATACATTACAATGCAATTATGTTTCATGTTGTGATCTCGGATGGTTGTGACATGTGACTGGTTCATAATCTTCTTATTTACGCATTCTAATTCCTGTTTTAGTTGTAAGTTTTGCGATTGAAGTTCTTTGATAGTTTCATTTATGTTGGTCAATTTTTCATTAAACCTTGTCTGCTCTTCTGTTAATATTGCCGTGCTTTGAGAAATTTTCGAGTTTATGTTGGTCATTTTGGTGTTAATCTCATCGAGAACTGCATTAGTGATTGTTTCTGTGATTGATTTAGTTAAACTCACTTTCATTGCTTCGAATTCAGTTTTTATCAATTGACTAAATCTATCAAACGTGATTGTATCAGTCTGTGTATTGGTCACAACGATCTCAGACTCTCTTTGCCGTTGTTGAAAATTTGGCGGCGTCGTTACTTCTATCGTATTTCCTCCTGATAAGAATGTTAAATCTGATTCATCTACTATTGACATATCCGTGACATATGTACTCTGCATTTCTGTTACGCGCGCTTGCAAGTGTGCCGGGGATGCAGGATTATCGTCGTCATTTCGGCGTCGCCGTGTAATATTTTCGCAACGGTGGCATTTCCAGTGAATTCGCAAATTTGATTGATGCTCTCTGAAGTGTGCTGTCGTAATATTTAAACAAAGAAAGTGATATGGGTCCTTACACTCCTTGCAAGCAAGTAACTCTCCTTTATCAATCTCCTTAAGACATCCCAAACAGTTCATTGTTTTAATTTGGAACGCACCCTGGGGTGATATCTGAACGCAACTTTTTTGCAATTTCTAAACGCAAACGGTACGTCAGTGTCACAATGTCAAATCGGTGTATAATTATTAACAGCTGATGTTAGCTGACGGTAGATTGTAAATATTTTGAAAATAAAGGAACCGTTTATTCTGTTTGCGTATGTGTGCGTTGATTTGTCTCAGTGATGTGCAAAAACAGTTTTGGTTTTAAATCATATAACTCACGGTTTTCGGCTGTAAAAATACTGGTGCGTGGAAGTGAGGTTATGTTCTTCACAAACTTGCTTCACTTGATTGTAAACAATGAGATCTATGTAAGTTTATTATTAAAATTTACGCGGCGATTTTTTATACAAGTTAACAGTTTGACAGCTGTCATCGTCTAGGCACATTTGCCACAACTGTAACGGTATAGGTTTTATAAATTCGCGTCCGGGATAGTTTTCCTTTTAAATTCATTATATGTACAACTACCACGATTTTTTTCACATCCCCTGTCGGAGCCATTTAGCCAGAAGGGTAGGAGGGGGGGAGCTTTAAAGCCCAGTATCTCGCAAACGAATCACTGAATTTCAGGAAACCCATATTATTTTTGGACCAGATCGACGAGAAGATCCAACGATACCCCACACCATGGGTTTAACGAGAAAAAAATTACATCCCCGCTTTAGGTGTAGGGGATGTAGAGGTAACCTAAAATAATTTTTTTTCAAGATTTTATTGTGTACTGTTTTGTCGGCGTGATTGATTTATATCCCCATGCCGAATTACTACAGTTTTCTGTTATTAAGGTTACTGAGCTAAGCCGAAGACAGACGGACAGACGGACATGGCGAAACTATAAGGGTTCCTTGTTGACTACGGAACCCTAATTAAAAAGCAACAATGAGACTGCATTCATAATTTGTATGCATTGATAACACAATAACCTACAAAAAGAAGTGAGATCCCATAAAAAACATTCCGTGTAAAATAGAGGCCAAG
Organism: Epinotia demarniana; assembly: GCA_945867215.1. Classification (NCBI taxonomy): domain Eukaryota; kingdom Metazoa; phylum Arthropoda; class Insecta; order Lepidoptera; family Tortricidae; genus Epinotia; species Epinotia demarniana. The sequence goes on from OX244286.1 coordinate 12,054,208, forward strand.
TCTCGAAACTCTTCCACCGTAAAAAGTTGTGAGATATTTCATAGTACAGTCAAGTCCAAAAATATGTATAGATAACATCCTCTCATAAATACGTACCAAAACCTAAATCCGCTGACATAAGAGTTATGGGACATATTTATTAGTAAGTAAGTGAGTTTAAGAGTAAGTGGTATGCAGCCATATTTTACAAGCTTTTATTTACACTTGACTGTACCAAGGCTGAGGCATTCTTATTATTCTTTATTTACCTAATAGCTACAGCGAATATCAATCAATCAATCATTTATTTCTTAGAATATGGTACAATGTTGGTTAGTAGAGGGTATTACTTAGGTCAGCATATTCTGCCGTCATGCATCGGCGTAGAAATATTTAGGTACTTATAGTCTATACAAATATACAATGCAATTATTATTTTCTTAATCTAGAAACAGTATAATAACATTTGTCAAGCAACCATATGAAAACTTTCTTCTGGAATTGGCATGTAGGCAGGATTTTAAAGTTATCTGGCAGTCTATTAAATAATTTTATAGCCATAAAATGTGCGTTCGAGTTGGCAACTTCGAGCCTTTGTATAGGTTGAAAAAGCTGCAGTGGATTCCTGCTAGGTCTTTGTTTATTAACTACTTTATCATGAAGTGGAAAGAGCTGTGGATTTTTTTTTACAAATTTTACCTTTTCCGATATGTACTGACAGGGAAGTGACAAGATTTTAAGTTCCTTAAATATTGGTTTACAATGGGCGGGATATTTCCTTCTATGTATAGCCCTGACGCAATCTTTTTGGGTAACAAATACTCTTTGGATATTTGTACTGTTGCCCCAAACGATAAGAGCGTAAAATTGAAGCAACATAACCATGATACGCAGACAGCGCAGCCTCTTTCGATACTATAGATCTAAGCCGTCGCAATGCAAAAACGAATCTGTTTAACCTAGAGCATATCCCTTCAACGTGTGCTTTCCAGTTCAAATGTTCGTCCACGGTAATACCAAGAAAGATTGCTGAATTAACGTGTTCAACACACGAATTATTGCATTGAACTTTTATGCAAGGCAAATAGCATGTTCTGAACTTAATAATTTTGGTCTTAGTTAAATTTAATTTAAGGCAATTGTCTTCCAACCATGTAATACTTAGTGTGTTGCAGTTCAGTAACAGCTTCATTTTCTAAGTCATGGATATTGTTAGATTTTATTATTAAGGTAGCGTCATCTGCAAATAGAATGCATGTATGTTTAAGTACGTCTGGCAAGTCATTAAAGCCCCCGAGGACGCTACCTTGAGGAACACCGCAATCATTCGTTTTCGTTCGGCACAGATTTGTATGCTTGTCATTAAGAGATTGAGCAATATGACTGACCAAATTAAAGCAAGCATGGATGGATGATGTAGAGCTGTCCCTTCTGAAGCCGAACTGGTTAGGATGTAGAACATCTGCTTTATCAAAGAAATGACTTATTTTATTGTATATAGCTTTCTCAATAAGTACATAAAACATTATAACATCAGAAAATTTTACGAGAATTGTGAACTTAATTTCTGCGATGAAATAGAAGATCAAACGAGCTTCGCAAGCGAAGTTCGATCGATATTATATGAGTAAGCTTCATTCGAAGATATAACACACATGTAGTCCTTTAATCTACCAGGCAACATTTCGCAAGTTTAAAGTACGCAGTAAAAACCATAGCTCAAACAGTTTTATCCCCACCTTTACCCCTACCCTACTTGGGGACCTCGGCTTGCCACCATTTCTCATTCTTTTTAGAGACAAAACTTTCCTAGGGGTATAGGGGCGGGCGGGAAGTTATATCTTCGAATGAAGCTTACTCATATAATATCGATCGAACTTCGCTTGCGAAGCTCGTTTGATCTTCTATTATATTTCGAAGCTTCATTCTTCAGATATAACACACATGTAGATGTTTAGAGTTGAAAGTTTTGCTGCCCTTTGTAATTGTAAAACATCATAATCATGAAATGCAATAATTATGTTTTGACAACAATCTTAGATACTCCCAATTATTAATCAAAGAGTACAATTGTAACTTCACATAATTCTACCTATACAAAAGGCAGATTGATCTGGCACAATGACCTTCGTCGATTAATTGACGATGGTAGAAACGAGCCAAAGTTTTCGATGTTCTCGACCAGCCTGCTGCCTTCCGGATAGCATCTAAAGAAATGCCTGACCGGTGTGCAGCTGACGTGGCGGCGTGGCGCGTGCTGTGAGCGCTGAACGCCGCCATGTCTTTACCGCTTTCGCCAAGCACTCGCGTAATGCACCCCGGCTAATGGATTGAGCAGATGCATTTTTATGGGGACTTTTGAAAGTCAACAAAATATGTTGTGAGCTTTTTCAGTCCTAAAACATCATTATAACAGTCACCGGGCAAATATTTCTATTAGGTATCTTCAAAATATGGAAGGCACAAAATCGGTTGTAGACGACCTACACCTGAAGTCTTAACTATATCATCGAAAATTACTTTAATACAATTTGGGCATGACTTAATATTATTCCACTTAATAAGTGACAGTGTTTGTACCCTGTGGGCAGGATATTGCTAACAAAATCGCCAGATTCTTTGTTAGTTTTTCCAATGAAATTTCTCTATTAGGGTACCATGTTGTTATATGATTTAATACCACTTGAGGATCCCAGGTATGGCTATATTTAGGAGTTACGGGCTTTAATTTGTAAACACCTTTCGGTAATCCTTTACTTTGGTCATCTGAGCTGATACTACTCCCCCGTAGGAGCGAGGGTGCTGACCTATGATTATTTAATGAGCCATACGACGATCCTTTATTAAATTCGTGCGTTAGAAATAAAATAACAGCAGAAATGAAGCCCTTATAGAAATTGAATATCTATATTATCTATGCTAAATTTCCAGCACAACTTGTATTTAACACACGTTGTACTGTTGTAAAGTGTTGTTTGAAATTGACGCTAACATGAGATTAGATACTTTTACTAATCTCAACAAAAGCGGAAACCACGGTTGGGATGGCCATTAGGGAAATACTACTATTCCTGTGGCGTTGTCATTTATAATCTTATGTAAACACTTTAGTACGAGTGCGAGTGGTGGAAACGCTTAAAAATATTTATTATAAATACCGGCTAAACTATTAGCTGGTATTTATAATAAATATTTTTAAGCGTTTCCACCACTCGCACTCGTATGCGAGTGCGACGACGGTAAGAGCGTCCGAGTCTGGCTTCCACGAAATATATATTTCACATTTGGCAGAGGTACGAGAAGCAAAGAGGTCAATTTCGGGCACACCAAAGTGTTTACTTATTCTTTCAAAGGCTGCAATACTTAAATTTCATTAAATATCAGGATTTAGCCTTCTGGATTCTCTGTCTGCTTCTACATTATTCTTAGTGTTAATGAACGAATCGAATAACCATATGTCTCGTTCTTCACACCACTGCCAAATAGATCTAGGTAAGCTATTTAAGTGGGGAAACTGGATGTCTCCCATTCGATTAATATAGCTTATCGCGGTAGTGTTGTCGATGCGGAACAACAGAGCACAGTTTGATTTATTTCGCGCAAAACATTTTAATCCTAAGAGCGAGCAAGCTCTAAGTAATTAATATGGAATGCTAATTTTTGCTCTTCCCATGCTCCGTTTGCACACACTCCGTCACAAACTGTACCTCATCCTGATCGGGACGGATCTATAGATATTTCTGCATCGAATTTCGTGATTGCAAAATGACAAGACGTTACAAATAATATTATTAGTCCACCAAAATAAGTCAGGTAAAATTTCGCGAGGAAGTTTTACTTTTGATCATAGACATCGTATTCCTGAATATCTCGGAATTTATATCTTTCTGACAACTTCGTGTACAACCAGCTGTATCTAGCTGTCGGGCATGCAGTGGTAAGAACTCTTAAAAAGTGCGCATACCCTGCATAAGAAGGGATATAGACATGATAATTGAATTGTAAACAAAACCTAAGAATTTACAGCATTGTTGGTAATTTTGGGATTGTATCGAGCTTTTGGTATAGTTTACCACAAATCGTAGGCACTCGAGAAACCGGAGAGTCTCCCTCCCATTATGTTTACATTCGTTAAGGTCCCTTCCAATACACAAAATGCCACCCCGGTATATAATAGAAGTTAGGCCTTGTTTTTAGGTAAGTTACGACTTCTTTCATAATTTTGGTGAAGGTTCTAGGCGCCACGGAAAGTCCATAGACTAATAGGGAACAAAACTCGTAAGTAACATTGTTATGCTCGAATCTTGTCAATGGTAGCCATAAACCCGTTTTTAGGGATTAATTTAGAAGCAGTTCTAGTCTTCCATTTTAAAATGGGACTTAGTTACAAATTTATTGAGCCCTTTCAGATTCAGTATGAATCTATAGCCACCATTCGATTTAGGAGTCAGAAAATCTTTGATAGAAACTGATCATTAGTCTGTTGGCATCCAGTGATGCTTTCACTGAATGCCTAGGTTAATTAAGTTCTGTACAGCTAAGCTCGTTTCATCATGCTCTTGGCATGTGAAAGTATTTACAGGTTTGACAGATTGCGTAACATGTCCTAAAAAAGGAATTGGAAAGCCATTCTGTATACAGTCTAATAAATAAAGTACGATTATTCGTTACATTAAGCCAACACTTATAAAAAGCTTTAAGGCGACCGGCATGTACCTGCGTTACTGCCGCGGCGTCGCAAGTGGCTTGTTGTAGGCTGCTCGCGGCCGTATGATGGTCGACGCTGTCGGCCTACTTTTCAGTAGATTTGGAAGCTTTAATTTTCTCTGAGAGTTTGCTTCCAAAGAGAGTATCATCTCTCTCAACGTATTGTATGACTTAAGGAATACTTCGTCTAGTCCAGGAATGACTAGTTTTATCTAAAATCCGACTTCAATTAGATAGGATTTTTATCGTTAGTACCTATACCGACTCCCAATTGCTGTTGAGATGATTCGATTTTCTTGTCACGGCCTCTTTGGATGTCTGTAACTGCCGCCGAAATTACGGCGTTTAAGGACGGCGCCCATAATAATTTGCAATTTACAGGTACTCTTATAAGAGTTTATCTTTACTCTTTTTATCAATACCTTTGTGTAATATAGGTAGCCACCTTTGCGCTAAATTGGGATGAATTTTCTCCCCATATTTTGAGACATCATCAGTGGCGTCCCCTAGAGTGGTTAGTAACTCGGCATCTATTACAGGGGTCGTTTTGTCATCACAGGCCTCCACGGGAGGTGCATTTTCTTCATTTGAACGTGGGAGTGAAGTTTCCACTGCCTCATACACTTGTTCGTGGTTTATAAATTAAAATATAATATTTTGATTTTTCTAATTGAGGGTAGATATGAAATGCATTGTAAAACCACTCGTCAGGAATTTTAATGCATATATGTATCTAATGCCCCGCATCGCGAACACGGGATATACTAATCTCGATTAATGGTTGTAGAAATTGCTATCGTGTTGACTCACGGTCAACCGCCAAGCACGAGATACCTTCGTGACGACTCTCGGTCGCCTCCCATGTTTAGTTACAAGACGTGGGCTCACGGCCCGCGCGGTATTAAATGCATTTATTAGCGATTAATATTGTTAGAAATTGCTATCGTGTTGACTCACGGTCAACCTTCAAGCATGAGATACTTTCGTCACGACTCTCGGTCGCCCCCCAGGTTTAGTTACAAGGCATGGGCTTGCGATTAATATTGGTAGAAATTGCTATCGTGTTGACTCACGGTCAACCCCCAAGCATGAGATACCTTCGTGACGACTCTCGGTCGCCCCCCAGGTTTAGAATTACCAGGCGTGGGCTCACGGCCCGCGCGGTATGAAATGCATTTCTTAGCGATTAATATTGTTAGAAATTGCTATCGTGTTGACTCACGGACAACCCCCAAGCATGAGATACCTTCGTGACGACTCTCGGTCGCCCCCCAGGTTTAGAATTACCAGGCGTGGGCTCACGGCCCGCGCGGTATGAAATGCATTTCTTAGCGATTAATATTGTTAGAAATTGCTATCGTGTTGACTCACGGACAACCCCCAAGCATGAGATACCTTCGTGACGACTCTCGGTCGCCCCCCAGGTTTAGAATTACCAGGCGTGGGCTCACGGCCCGCGCGGTATGAAATGCATTTCTTAGCGATTAATATTGTTAGAAATTGCTATCGTGTTGACTCACGGACAACCCCCAAGCATGAGATACCTTCGTGACGACTCTCGGTCGCCCCCCAGGTTTAGAATTACCAGGCGTGGGCTCACGGCCCGCGCGGTATGAAATGCATTTCTTAGCGATTAATATTGTTAGAAATTGCTATCGTGTTGACTCACGGACAACCCCCAAGCATGAGATACCTTCGTGACGACTCTCGGTCGCCCCCCAGGTTTAGAATTACAAGGCGTGGGCTCACGGCCCGTGCGGTATTAAATGCATTTATTAGAGGCACCACAATGTAGAAGTATTTATTGAAACTAATTGCACTTACCTGATTTATCTTCGGAACCTGATGAATCAGATAGCACCGCACTGTCATAACTCGTTTATAGTTCTTTGTTGCAATTTCCGTATATTAGCAGAATAATACTCTATTTTTTCCTGTGCACTGCGTTTAGGCATGATTAAATATTTTGAATTATTTTTTAATAGAATTAGTTCGTGCGTTCGTTGCCTCGCAAGAATAAAGAATGAGAAATGGTGGCAAGCCGAGGTCCCCAAGTAGGGTAGGGGTAAAGGTGGGGATAAAACTGTTTGAGCTATGGTTTTTACTGCGTACTTTAAACTTGCGAAATGTTGCCTGGTAGATTAAAGGACTACATGTGTGTTATATCTGAAGAATGAAGCTTCGAAATATAATGGAATGTTTCCCTAGTTTTAATCCTTTAAGAGTGATTCAGATTTCTGCCCCATATCGAAATCTCGACAAAATAAAGCCAAGAAAGTAAGCGAGGACAACTACCCGTCGGCGGCGCGCGTGTTTCACTCGCCGACCGAGTCCCACCCATTCCTGTGCACCGCGTGGGCCTTCGAGAATCAATCGAATGTCTTCGTTACTGCGGGGAGGTGTATTGCCACGTAAGTTCAGAGAGGACTACTACCCGTGGGTGTAGCGAGTGTTCCACTCGATAGACCGGAACTACCCGTTCCTGTGCACCCCGCGGTGGTCATAGGCTCCAACGTGTTCGCCACTGCAGCGCGACGTATTGCCTCGTAAGTTTAGAGAGCATGACTACCCGTGGGTGGAACGTGTGTTCCACTCGATAGACCGGAAGGACCCGTTCCTGTGCACCGCGGTGGCCGTCGGTACCTATCAGCTCAATTCAATTGGTTTACATATATACACACATACGTAAATTCACGCATTTATCCCTAAAAGGGGTACGCAGAGCACATGAAACTTATGTACCAGCGCCACTTTTAGCATAAATGTGGGTATAAAAGATCGACAAAATGGTCAATTGGTTTGCGCTTTGAAAATCGACCTACCCAGATTAGGACCTGCCCTTGTTTCTCTGGCTCACCCAGGCTCGTACGGGCCCTTCTGCCGTAGGAGCGGCGGCTTTGTAGCGCCCCGCTCAAGGACGTAGCCCATCGAGCCTTAGCTGGGGTCAACCACTAGCACCGCCCCACAGCCTGAGAGCCTGGATTTGAAGGTGTTTCACTGACCGAGTTATACCGTCAGACTGGCTCATTACTCGACTGACGATAAGGTGTTTTACTGACTGAGTAATGACCATCAGACTGGCACATTACTCGACTGAAGATAAGGTGCTTACTGACCGAGTAATGACCGTCAGGCTGGCTCATTACTCGACTGAAGATAAGGTGTTTTACTGACCGAATAATAACCGTCAGACTGACTCATTACTCGACTGAAGATAAGGTGTTTTACTGACCGAGTAATAACCGTCAGACTGGCTCATTACTCGACTGAAGATAAGGTGTTTTACTGACCGAGTAATGACTGTCAGACTGGCTCATTACTCAACTGAAGATCAGCTGTTTTACTGACCGAGTAATGACCGTCAGATGGCTCATTACTCGACTGAAGGAGAGGCATGCTGCCCTTAGTCCGTAAATATCATTCCATTTGTAGGGCGCCATAACGTTTCTCCAGGATAATTACAACCCAAAATTAAGTTTTTTTTTATTTCTAGAGCGAAATGCGGTTATACCTCTGTGGTATACCAAGGCATAAGAAAGTCGTGCAAGGCGTTTGTGCTTCCAAGGCAGCGGACTCTACAGATGTACAACGATATCGGCTTCATTGTGGTGAAAGAATTCCCGGTAATAGAGCCGTGGAAAGAAATCCTACACCACAAGATGTTCGAGTGGAGCGGCAGCAAAGAACGCGCCCACACTGTCGTAGGATACGTTGCGGACGTAAGATACCATTTAGGTACATTATGCTCATTTATTATATGCTCGGGATGAAATCAAATGTTCTGGATCCCTCCGGAGCTTTTTGTAATATTAATTTACTAGCTTTTGCCCCGTAGCTTCGCCCGCGAAGTAAGTGTACCTAATTTTGGCAATAATTTAAACAATTATTAAATTATTATTATTATTATTTAATTATTTATTATTAGTTTCGCCGCGTATAACTGCTACTTACTTCCCCTATCAATAAACCTTCGTCAAAACCTTTAGTGTTATTTATAACTACAAATTACCGTTTCATATTTTTATTTATTTATTATCTCTTTATTTGATATTTTTTTCTTAGGCTAGGTTTTTACAATAATTATATAAAAAGTAAAATATAAAACTATACATACAAAACATAAAACCATTATAAAAACCTAACCTAGGGTACCGCCGGCAGCGAGGCGGGGCCTAAGATGCCGGTGGTCAGGGCGCCAGAGACAGGAACCTCCTGACTATTCACGCAGTATCCAGGAGTACCGCCTTCTGTATCTGACCCTTGATCCAAAAATAGTCCTGTCCGTGATGACGGATCGATCCCAATAGAGCGTGGCACGACCATCTTCGAGAACTGGCGCAGGTGTGTACTTATAGTAAGGCACTTCGGATACCATAAGACCGTATAGCAGAGCAAGTTGCTGGTGAATAATTCTGGCTACAAGATTATGTCTGTGCAAGTACTCGCCGTTAGCAAGATGACCACAACCGGAGATAATATGCCTGAGTGACTCCCCGGGACGGCAGCATGCCCGACAAATGTCGACCGTACCGTCCTTCAGGATATACCTCCGGTAGTTGTTCGTCATGATAACTTCGTCCGCAATTGCACAGACAAAACCTTCGGTTTCCCCGAAGAGATCCCCGAAACGTAGCCAGTTCACCGACGCAGATCTACATCGGGCCCTGTGAGAGCCTCGTAGAAACCGCCCGTGTAGCTCCTTGCTCCTCCATACCACCTTGCGGTCCTCGGCGCTCATTACTTTAAGTCTGCGCCAGTTCTCGTTTGCCAAGGAGAGCGGGGTCAAGTTTCCGTCTACTGCTACTACGTCGCGATGCATCCCACACTCGTTGTTTAGGAAATAATCCCTGAGACTGTACACCTCGCGGTTGTGGAGGTCTTTGGCATTTAAAATCTCCGTTAATATTTCTGTATAATCTAGGGAGACCTGTTATTGGCTAAACAGTTGTATTTTAATTGTAAGAATATCATTAAGGGGGCGTTTCGGAGTGGCACCGCGCGAAGTTTAGGTTTTTAGCGCTACTCACACAACGATCGAGGCTGGCGCACCGCACATGCACACATGCACGTATGCACAGCGGGTCGTCGCACTTTGACTCGCCAAAAAAATTGTAACTGGATTTTGTTGGCAAGTATAAAAATTGTTATGTAAAATGTATTTAATCTTAATACCTACCAACGGTCGCCCGAACCGAGCGCGCCGCAGCCTATCTATGTGGGCAGTTCTTTTGTTCAACCGAACGGCTTATAGTTGAAGCAATGACGCGTAATTCAATGTCGGAGAGGCAACCGGATGATGCAGAATTCAGAACCTGTAGAATTGGGGATCTGTAGGATTGGGAATCTGAAGAATTGGGAATCTCTATAATTGAGAAGCTGTGGAATTGGGTATCTGTGGAGAAGGGAATCTCTAATGGAAATCTGTAGAATTGGGAACAATTCGTTCTGAGTTTTAGCGGCACGCACATTGTATACTTTCTTTTATAATTTATATATTGATTATTGCCAAAAAGGTAACCAATCAATGATATCATTTGAGTCAGAGAACTCTGACTTAGAGTAGTGTATGGTGCCATGAACTCCAACCATCAGAGTATGCGAACAGTTACATAGTTTGAAGCAGGTTTTACGATGTAATAGTTAACGGCAGTAATGATTCCGCTCCAGGTGAGGGATCCGAGCACGCAGCATCTGTACGAGCTGCGGAACGTGATCGCGAGCCACTACCTCTGCAACAAGATCCTCACCATGAAAACAAACAGCAACGACTACATCGTGCCCTGCTTCCACTCGTGCTCCCCCCGGGAGTATTTCCAAAGGGACCAGGCCTGCGACAGCCACATGGCCGGTCTAGGACACGCCGTTTTAAATAAAAATGGGTCGTTGATAGGCGTAGCTGCTTGGGCATGCCACAACAACGCGGCGCACGGCCAGCCGACGCCGCTGCCGGTCGGGATGGCCGTGATGAACGGGACTTTCTACTGGAGGCCCTACTTGTGCGCAGCGGAAATCGCGGTAGACGCTGACGGGTACCAGCCGGGAGAGGGACGTTACAGAGATTTATGTCGGGACAAAATCTAATTGTAGCTTCCACTTCAACTAAATTAGTTCCACAGGACAGGACGTAAAAAAAATTGTTTCACTATTTTAATATATATACACGGTGTTCCTGGGAATTTCCGTTAACTTTGGCATATTGCAAATACATTCACAGAAATAAAAGAAAATAATGATTACTTAAAAAAAAAAATGTACAAAATAATTTAATGTAGCATTAACAGTTATTGTCTTACTAGCTGTTGCCCGCGACTTCGTCAGCGTAGAACTTGTTATCGCCTTTTCCCAGATAAAAAACTATCCTATATCCTTCCAAGGGTCTCAAATTATCTGTACCTACGGAAAATTTCATCTAAATCCGTTTAGGTGCGAAAGGTGCGATGAGATCGTTAGTTTAAATTGCTAAATCTAAATTGAAAACTCCGTTTTTAAAAATATAAATATCTTATAATCATCAACAAATGTTTCTGCTTAAATTGTATATATTTTTTATAATGCTTCTGCCCGCGACTTCGTTCGTGTTGACTGTTTTATTTTCATTATTACTTATACATTAGAATCTATGCACACGGCGTGATTCGATACAAACGCGCGTCTCTACGGTCATAGGCCGTAATTGTACTACACAGACTTAAATGACACCTAAGTGGAGCATGAAAAAAATATACAATTCATTTTAATAAATAGGTATTAAATATTAATTACATGTAAACTATTAAAACGTTATTTACACCTATGTTATGTACCCAACCCCCCAATTCTTTGTCCGCGCACCTTTCCCGGATGGCGTGATCCTTTTCGGGAATATTGCCTTATCGTGAATCGTGACCCAATAGCGCGAGTGTTATCCCTCTGCGGCTGATCTTCGCCCAGTCACCGTGCTTCATATCGGCCTTGTATCTGCACACGAAGGTCATCATAGTGCCGATAAAGAAATATGACAATTATTTTAGCATCAATGTACATAGTTAATGTAACTACATTGATATCAATATAATTACAATACTACATTATATACAACATTTTTAGTTTCTCCAGTGGGCATCAGCACAAACAGTTGTTCGCAGCTGGTGACTCGCGAGCACGCGACGTACAGCTGCCCGTGAGAGAAGCAGTCCGTGCGCAGGTCGACGCCGGCTGTGCGGAGAGTCTGCCCCTGCGACTTGTTTATGGTCATAGCGAAGCACACGCTCACTGGAAACTGCAATCGCTTGAACTGGAACGGGAAGTTGTTCGGTATCAGTTGAATGCGCGGTATAAATACAGCTTCCCCAGCACCGCAGCCCGTAAGGATCTGAGCCTCGATGAGATTCCGCTACAGTCTCACTACCTTCAGGCGGGTGTCATTACACAGCTTCGGCGGAGATAGGTTCCGAAGCAGCATAATAGGGACTCCGATCTTCAGGGTCAAAGTGTGCGCTGGTAACCCTGATGCGCTCAAAGAGTTTAAAAATTTCAAGTCAGTACGACCATTGGAAGTGGTCTAGGTTTTTGATGAGTCAGTGAGTCAGTGAGTGTATAGTAAAAATAGCGAATTTCTGACGTCAATATCTCAAGAACTGCTATAGGTAGAATAATGAAATTTTGTATTCTAGACAATTAAGGGGATGTCAACAGACATATGCGTATATATATTCATATGCGTAGATAAAATATGTTTTGAGTTATAGGGTGGTCGAAATTGGCCCGAAATGGTTGGTGTAATATAACCCACGGCCGGTGTGTCGCTTTTTTTGCTCGAACTTGGCGGACACACTGCCGTGTGTCTAGATAAACAGATAGATGGCGCTGTTGCCTAAAGTGAAGACTACTTTATCCAAATATTCTCAAATTTGGCCTGTGGGTCACCGTAACTCCATCAAACTTTTTTATACGTTGAAACGGGCGTGTTGTTACACCTGTTATTGTTTTTGGTGGTCTAATTGAAAACACAGCACATAGTTTATAATGCACTTTAATAACTAACACTTTTCACAACATGAGCACGTAAATAATTAAAATAGAACAAGAACACAGTACAGCGGTATGACGCAACAGTCTAGCTTATTTCTAACGACTTTCTCTCTAACCTGTAACACTCATATCGCCGCGGACGCTTGCCGGCTCTGCGCGGGCGCGGGCGTGGGAGGGGAACGGTATCGTTCACTACATCGCCGACAGGCGGCGGTGTTATCTCACGCGCTACATCCTCCCCCTCCAAGCGACATGAACGTCTCGTATGTGGCTTGGCATCGTTAGTATTAATATTGTGAACTTTAGGTGGACGTCCTCGACGGCGTCGAGGTTGAGCGGGCAGTGGAGTTTGACCCTGCCTAGCGACAAAAGGAGTTAAAAATGATGTGTGGAATTTTCCAACATTTGTACCATCACCCACGTGTGACACCTTGTATGTAGTTGGAGACACTTGCTCAGAAATGCAGTACGGCCAATCCCTTTTAGGCATAAACTTGTTTGTAGTGCCCTTACTGGCGTTGCTAAGCATAGCGCAGTTCACTAGAACTATATAGATCATCCACTTTATACTGAGGCGCTACAATGGCGGGAGTGGTCCAGGCGGACTCGCAATCTTCAATTATTCTGATCTCCCTTTTCATAATCTCCTTTTTAGCAGGCGTGAGACGATAAGGAGAAGAAGATATTGGCAGGTGGTTTCCATCTATATGGTGTTCCGCAAATGTGGTCGGTGCTCCCCCTGTATAATACGATGACGACGAAGGTATTATACCCCCTGTAGTATAATACCTTCGTCGTCGCGAAGGATGTCAGCTGACGAGCAGCCAACGTGTTGAGTTGGTGACTCACTCTATGGGAAAGTGTACCATCCGTTCCTCGGAGAAATGCCACGTAGCGGTTGAAATGTCCAGTGAAATACCGGCCTTAACTATCAAATCGATACCTAGTAAGGTATCGTTACCTGCAGCATCAGGCAATGTAATGAACTCCAGTGTAACGGTCTTGTGCTTAACAGCAACCTTCAGCGTCGTTGTCAGCACCGTCCTGTTCTGTACAGAGTACAGAGCCATCTGCTAACCTGATGGACATAGCACATTCTCGAAATGTCTGATTATTTTAACTCAATAGATCAAACAACGTGCATGTATCAATTAAAGCTGTGCCTTGAATACCCGATATGGCTATGCCTAAAATAGGTCGTTGTTGTACCAAGGACAACGGTTGAGTAGAGCATAAATCTGCAGACGCAAAATCTGACGAATAAGAAGCATCAACGGGCCCAGTACTAGGATTCGAAACAGGAACATCATTTAATTCGGAAAATGTCAACCTAACATCAGGCGAAACATGCGAATCCTCAGTCTGATTAGCCTTAAACACACTCCCCCTTGAATCAGCATCAACCTCAGAATGAATTCCCAAAGTGTCACACGTGGGCAATGCCTACTCATTAAAAGTAAAATTATTACTTTGTGGTACTACCAAGGCCATGCACATATCGTAAGATTCAAGCCCTACCGGCTTAACGCCAACATTCAAGTGGCCCTGCCGGATTAACGCACACTTCATGTGGTCGTATTGGCTTAACGTACACTTCTTGTGGCCCTACCGGCCTAATGCACACATCATAGAAAGCCGTAGGTAACACGTTTTTAAATTTGTTTCGGCAAAAACACAGTTGATCGTGCAACATGCACTTTGCGAGCATCAAAAAATTCAGGCATCACATATTTAAACATCGATAGATTATAATCAAACATCGTTTCGGAACCGTTCTTAGTTTTACGATCATTATTATGATTAACACATATTTCGTTACAAGGTGCTGGCACTGCCGGCTTCACGCACATTTCGTGATAAGACAGTGGCATAACCGGCGTAATGCACATTTCACAGAAATCTGTGGGTAAAATGTTTCTAAATTTTTTAGGTAGAAAAACGGCTGTCGGTCTTGCAATATGAGATCCGTGAGTGACAAAAAACTCGGGAATTACACTTTTAAACATCGATAGGTTATAATCAAATCTCGTTTCGAAACCCTTTTTGAATGTACGAATTACGATCATTGTTGATAGATTTTAACAGCTCGCTCTGGGTTTGGAAACGGATAAGATTCGACTATGCCTAATTTCCGGAGTACCATCGAGATCTACATGAAATTCACGGCGTTCAACTACAGCTGATCTGGGTGCGGAGGGTGGGGTCATTGAACTTGACTTTTACGTTACAAGTTAGTTCGAAATCTATTGTGGAGAATTGAGAATTACACTTTGAACAATTCGATCTGATTACACCCTTGTCTCCACACCCGTAACAGTGAATATTGGTAATGTTATTCTCATGGAATTGAATGGCACTTTGAGAAGTTGCCGGACACGACAGGGGCGGCGGGGGCGACGACGGTTACGTTGGCGGGCTCGGCGGCGGCCGGAGTCGATGCGCAAACTTCGTGTAACAGGCGCTGGAACATGTCGGCGTTGGATTGCTGAATACTTTGCAGCAATATGGACAAGTTATCCATCGACCTCGTCACATGTCCATTGCGTGCACTGTCTTCCTCGTGAAGGCGAAGGTCGGCGTCGGCGTCCTCTGTGTTTTCGTCGTGCTGCGCGGCCTTGTCGTTTCCGAACGGCGATTTTTGAGGCGTTCAAAAAGCTTGGCCGGGACGCGTCGACATTTTAATTAGTACGGCACTTGAAAAAAGGAAAAAATATCTATAGTCACGATAGCGCACAGTTCATCGCACGTGGTTTTCACTTTAGACACACGGGAACTAACACTTTTCACAACATGAGCACGTAAATAATTAAAATAGAACAAGAACACAGTACAGCGGTATGACGCAACAGTCTAGCTTATTTCTAACGACTCTCTCTCTAACCTGTAACACTCATATCGCCGCGGACGCTTGCCGGCTCTGCGCGGGCGCGGGCGTGGGAGAGGAACGGTATCGTTCACTACATCGCTGACAGGCGGCGGTGCGCGGTGTTATCTCACGCGCTACAACGTTTAATATGGTTTGTTGGAGTTCAGACGCCGACAAAAATCTGTAGAATGACCTTCTAAATGCGTGGAAATTGGTGAAGTTCTGCATCGCGCTTTTGAAGTTTTTAATGTATGTTGTATAAATACAATTTCCTTCAACCTCTACTTATTATGTCTCACTGACAAGTTGACAACCTCAACGAACTTTCACATTTATTATATGTAGAGATAGAGATTGTACAAGGGTTTAAGACCAGAAGGTCCAAGAAGACACATTAAATTAAAAAAATGTACCTCCATGTAGTTTTTGCATAATATCGAACGAACTCACTTGGTAAACCTTCTTGTAGTGTATAGGAACCTAACAACATTTCAAATGCTGTTATGACATCAAATCTGCAAATCTGATTAAATTAAAACATTGAATATCTTGATAATAGTAAGAGTTAAGATACTGCTGTCTTGGAGAAATTAATTTTATTTGTTCTAACCTTGCAATTAACGGAAATTGCTAAAAACATATACATACATACATATATTCACGCCTTTATCCCTAAAAGGGGTAGGCAGAGCACATGAAACTTATGTTCCAGCGCCTTTTTTAGCATACATTTGGGTATAAAAGATCGACAAAATGTGATATTGCAGTGACAGGTTGCAAGCCCATCGCCCACAACATACTTTAACCCTGCTCCCTTAGTCGACTAAGGGAAACAAAAAAGGGGCTAAAAACACGTTGTATAATAAACCTGAAGAGGATCGTTTTTGTCTTAACGTCAACGTAAGGACTTTAGCCGCTGACCTAGAGGTACTTTAGCCGCTGACTATTATTGACTTTGACCTTGAGGGGGGTAAGAGGGGGTGGGGGAGGGGGAACCTCCAACCTCCCCCCTCGCGGAAATGCCTAGTTGCTAATCTCCAGCGAGCCGACCCTAACCTAACCGACCTAAGACAGTTTGCTTATGAGAAACAATTTTTGTCCGCCCTGATCATGCACGACCCAATAATCCGCGTCCAAAATGGCCGCCGAACCATGATAGAAAGTAAAATACATACCTTAATAATTATCTCAACTATAAATATCTGGTTTACTAATGTTTCGCCGAAAAATAATTAGCAAATTCTTAACTCCCCAAACTACGTTTCCCATATTTTTATTTGGTCAAATTTGTTTTTTTTTTTTTTTTTTTTTTTTTTTTTCAAAGAGTCGCATCAAAGTAGCCGAGGTAGGTCTTCAACAAGTCCGGTTTCGGGCGACGGGAACTGGGGCTCGGTTAGGTTAGGTTAGGTTAGGTTAGGTTAGGTTAGGTTTTTTTTTTTTTTTTTGTTGGGAGTCGCCAGAAGGGCCAAAGACGAGAGTCCTTGCTTTTGCTTACGAAAAAGTTTGAAAAGATGTATAGAGTGCGGACCGAGGAAAATCCTCATGGACGAATGGGAAGGGGTCCCAGACAGTGCCGGACTCTTACCGGCTAAAAACCCCGGTCATCACTCTCTACATCGCTCTCGGCTTTACTCGAAAATTTTCGGAGGGTGAAGAAGGGGATTTGGGAGGAGGTCTTAAAACTACCCGCGAGATCCTTACCTCAGCCAGTGCTGCAAGGCCGGGAGAGGACATGCTTTCTCCCGTTTGGTGTCTGCGGGGTGCTCGGGTCAAGCATGGGGATGCTGTTTCCAGCTTCTCCTTGCTTGACCGTCGCCCGGGATTTAATCTACTGAGTCGTTGGGTGGGTGGGGATTTCTGATGCATGCATTACTTATAACTATGGGTTTCCTTTCTTTTGCCCGCCGGTGGCAAAAGGCGGTGGTTTGAAGCGGTGTAGGTAGGCTGCGAATCCTCCGTGTCCGGTGAAAGCTTGAACCAAGAAGTTTGTGAGTTTGAGTTTCTTTATTGCGCTGTTCGCGTCCCTCACTCGTGGAAAAAACTTCTTGGTTACTGCTCCAGTTTCGGAGGCGTCGTAGCGGGCCTGCCACTTTTCGACCGTTCGTTCCCTTATCGACCTTTTGACGTATGATATCGGCACCCTGTCGTACGCGGGCGCGGTCTTTTTCTTTAGTGCTGCTTGCTTTGCCAGTTCATCTGCCCTCTCATTTCCTGGCGTTCCTCTGTGAGCTCGCAGCCAAAAGAATTTAAGATCCGTCCCGTTCCTCCGCGCTTCGGTTACCTGGTCTTTGATCTTTTGGACCAGGGGGTGTGTCGTAGGTTAGGTTAGGTTAGGTTAGGTTAGGTTAGGTTAGGTTAGGTTCGGGGGGACGTCGTGGTAGAATGCTTGCGACCCCATGGCGTCCCCCTACAACGGCAGTGAGGGTAACGCCGCTGGGTTTTTAGTGGGTAGTTCTCCTCCCCTCCCTCCGACTACCTCGGAGGGGGTTGCGGGAGGAGAGAGCCCCACATAACCCCCCACCTTGGCCTCCCCCGGGCCCGGGGGGTATGCGCCTCCCTAGACTCTTGAGGCTAGGGGGGATAAACGCATTTTCCCAGCGCGAAAAAAAAAAAAAAAAAAAAAAAAAAAAAAAAAAAAAAAAAAAAAAAAAAAAAAAAAAAAAAGGTTAGGTTAGGTTAGGTTTTTTTTTTTTTTTTTTTTTTTTTCCTTTATTTCCCCTGAATGAAACAGGGTCTTTGTTTGCGATTATCTTTCATTCCAGTTCTATCTTGTATGCCTCTCGCACTTTTATTCTTCATACTGTTCTTTCTTTCGTACATCTCCTTTTATACATGTGTGGGTGGGAATCCCACCTAATCCTATTTTATATAATATTTGCAGGGATCGCAGATAAAGGGTTGCTCTTTATTAGAAATAAATCAGGAGTTATTTTTATTTTACAATTATTCTTAAAAAGAAATTATTATTATTATTTTAGAAAGACAATTGTTTTATACTAATTGTTACATTTCAAAATATTGTTTACTTACTTTATACATCTTCTTTTATTTACATAATTTTAGGACACTGACGTCATACAATGTTTGTATGTACTAGTGTATCTATTTACTTATTTCTATTTGCTACTTTCTTTGCTATTCCCATACAATATTTCATAAACTTATCTCTAACATTTTTGTCTTTCATTATTATCCATAGGTTTTCTTTACATATCTTTACATCTAATTCCATTTCTATATTAAATCTTTCTTTGCAGTACACAGGACAGTCTATCACTACATGTAGGGCACTCTCTTCTATATTGGGATCGCACAAGCACGCCGGGCTATCCTTGCACTTGAATCTGTTCAAGTACTTGGAGAACCCGCCATGTCCCGTCATCACTTGTACCATGATATGATCCAGTTCTAATTTTTTAACTACCGTGTAGGCCATTGAAGCATCCGGGAAGAAAGCTTTGGTGGTGGAGGCCGTGTCGCCCTGTTTGTAGCGCTGATTCCATTCGTCAATCGACTCCGAACGGATTTGTCGTTTGACGAATGAAACCGGGCATCGGTCATAGTTTGGCCTTGTTTTAGTTTTTAATGCAGCGTCTTTGGCGAGAACATCCGCTCTCTCGTTCCCCTCCAGTCCAGCATGTGCTTTAATCCAAAATAATTTAATTATTTTGTTTCGCTGGTGGCTTAACGCGATGTTTTCTCTTATTTGCACTGCTAGGGGGTGGAGGGAAGCGTCATTCACGACGACTTCAAGAGCAGATCTTGAGTCGCAGTAAATGTTGCAGATGCTTTCGCCAATTTGCAGGGCCTGTTTCGTGGCTTCCAGTAGGGCCAGCAACTCAGCCTGGAAGACCGTGCAGAAGTGGTCGAGCTTCAGCTTCTTGGTTTTGGTCTCCGCGTCGTTTTTCCATATAGAAACTGCTGCTCCGACCTTCCCCTGGATTTTGCTTCCGTCTGTGAATATTTTCAGACCCGGGTTTTCGTGCTCCTCCATTTGTGCACGGTTCTCCAGGCATGTGAATTTCAACCCCAACTGCATTGCCGGATGTGGCGTATCTGTGAATAGAACCGGTCTCTCCATATCTCGGTCTGCCACTTTATACTGGGAAAAACCTTTCTTTGCGTAATAAAGTGAGGCTGCTTCGCGGATTCTGATGTCCAGCGGAAGCAGTCCCGCGAGTAGAAGAGCCGAGTTTAAGGAGACCGTTCTGTACGCCTTTATGATTTTTTGTACGAAACCTCTCTGCACCGCATTCAGGTGTTTCTTAATGCACAGTTTATTAGATGCTTGTGCCCAGGCGCTCGAAGCGTACATTATTACAGGCTCCACCACTGCAGTGTATATGGTCCTGACTACCTCGGGGTTGAGCCCCCAGTGTATTTTTGCTGTTCTTGCAAGTTGTTTGTAAAGTCCTAGTGCCTTACGGCACACATTGGATACATGTGTGTTGAACGTCAGCTTGTCATCCACCGTGAGCCCCAGGATCCTGATCTCCCGAGACAGCCCAATGTCCACCCCTCCCATGTTCAAAAGTGGGGAGTCGTACTTCAGTTTATTTGTTATAACCATTGCCTTGGTTTTGTGCGGCGCAAATTTGAGTTTGTTTCTGACTCCCCACTCCTGGACATGTGCGAGGGCCGCATTGGCCCGTCTCTGGATTTCCAGAGCCGTGGTTCCCGAGAAAATCAGGACCACATCATCCGCGAACGCCTGGCAGTAGTCGCCCCTGTTCTCCAATTCTTTCAGCAGCGGGTCCAGCAGCAGGTTCCAGAAGGTTGGTCCCCCTATTGACCCCTGCACACAACCCTTTGTTGTTTCCCTGGCACACTCGGTTCCCGCATACCTCAACTTTACCATTCTATTTGACAGGTAGTCGTCCACTAGGCGTCTCAGGTTCGCGGGGCATCGGGTCTCTGCCAGTCTGCATCGAATAGCGGGCCACCATGCGCTATCGAAGGCCCCCTCTATGTCCAGTGATACGATGGTAACTATGTTTTTGGATTTGAGTTTCGTTTTTATCTGTTCTAACATGGCATAGCGGGAGTCTTCGGTACTGCGCTGTGGTGTGAACCCGAACTGACGCTGGCTGGCGTCCGGGAGAATGTGCCACCTTATCCTTCGGATCATCATTTTCTCGAGGATTTTCCCGAGAACAGGTAGAAGGCCAATAGGTCTGTACGATTTTGCGTGAGTGTAGTCCTCCTTTCCCTGCTTACGGAGAACCACCACTGCCGCCTCCTTCCAGATGGTGGGAAAGCGATGAAGGGTTAAACATTTGTTTACAAGAGCGAGGAATATGTCCGGGTTCAGGGTAATGGCCGCCTTGCATATGTCGGCTGTGAGGCCGTCCAGCCCAGGTGCTTTCTTGGGATTGAAACTCGACGCCGCCCACCGCAGTTCCTCCATTGTAAACGGGGGGTCACATTCTTCAGAATGCGTCCTCTCGTTAACTGTTTTGGCGGCGGATCTGACTTCTTGATGGTACTCATTATCCTCCTGTACGTCATCCTGTGGGAAGAATGTATCTGTCAGCAGCCGCGCCGAGTCTTCATTCCCAAGAGCTTTCCCGTTTTGTACAAGCGGTACATCCTCTGCCCTTTTTGACGTGCGACCTATCACCCTGTATATCCCGTCCCACATACTTTCGCGGTCCTGCTTCTCACAGAAGTTTTTCCAACTGGTGGTCTGGGCCCGCCTCACCTCCAGTTCGTATGCCTCCTTTGCCTGGAGGTACTGCTCCACGACCCATGCTCGGCGAATAGGCGCTGCGCATCGGATTCTGCGTCTTTTCGTGGCAACTTCTTTTTTCATTTTGTCGATCTCCTCGGTCCACCAAGGAAACCCTGCCTTTGTCCCGTTTTTCACTTTGGGTATTGATTGTTCGCATGCTTTTTTAATTGATTTGGTTATTTCGACTGCCTTCCTGTTTAGTGTTTCTGTATCTGTTATGTTTTCTATTTCCGTTTTATTGATGTTTTCTTCAGCGTAAAATTGTGTCAGTTTCTCAAGAAACTGATTCCAATTTGCTTTTTTGCTATTGTAAATTCGTGTGGTCCGTTTTATGTCAATACCCTCAGATTTTTGTAGACTTATTTCAAACAGAATTGCCTTGTGGTCCGAGCATGTCATATCACCATCTACTCTCCAGTTGTCCACTCGCCCTAACATATCCATGGAGCAAGTTGTAACATCGACGCAGCTAGTGAAGCGTCTCCCCCCTCTGATTGTGTCGAAGGTGGGCTCAGACCCCCGGTTGAGTATCTGTAGCTCCTGTTCCTCTAAGAAGCCCGCGAAGATTTCTCCTCTGTGGTCCACCCTCTCACTTCCCCACCATGTGCTCCATGCGTTCACATCTCCGCCCAGCAGAACTCTCCTCGTCCCTAGTTCCCTGATTGTGGTCCCCAGTCTGTCGATATAAGGTTCGATTTTCTTGTCCCCTTCTAGATAGACCGATATCAAACCCATCTCCCAGGCTCCAGTTCTCAGCTTTGCAACCGCGATGTTGTGGGTTGTTAGTGTTGGGCATTGGCTGACGTCAATCTTATCGTCGAGGACCACAATGGCCGCTTTATTGACTGATGTTGTTGTTTGATCACACTGGACAATTCTTGTGCCTTTGTAGTCTTTCATACGTCCAGTATTTCCTATGTATGGTTCTTGGACCATTGCAAAAGATATTTTCCTCTTTGCTGCTTCCATTATGAGTTCCGCTGTGGCGAGTTCGCTCCTTTGGAGGTTTGCCTGGACGACCCTGTACTTCCCAATGGCGGTTTGGTTGCCACGAGTTTCACCGCTTCTGCCCGGGACCACCTTAGCAATAGGCCACTGTGGACCTTGCTAACGCTTCCCACTTTTGCCTCACTGGACACCCCGGGTCAAATGCATTATGTTGTGCTTGGTCTATGTTTGCCTTTTTGCAGTTACAGCAGGTGGGTAGCCCTTCCGCGATCCAAACCGCGCACGCCGTTTTCAAGTGTGGACCTCCACAGTGGCTGCACACGTCGACATGGTCCTGGCACAGTCGCTTTCCGTGTCCATACCCTAGACAGCGCGAGCACTGTACCAGGGGGGACTGGTCCGTCACCTGAACCCTCTGCATGTCCACGTAAACAGTGCCCGCCTCAGTCAGGCGGCCCCAGATCAGTGGCGACACCTTGATCACCACGTGCGCAGTAAGTGGGTTTCTTGCTCTTTTCCGGTACTTAACTTCCATCCGGTCCTGCTCTCCACTCACGTCCCTTAGCAGGTGCTTGTTCTGGGCTCTTATAGCCCCAAGGATGTCCTCGTCCGAGTGGCATTGGAGTACCCCGCGTAGGACTATGAGTGGGTCTTTGTTTAGTACCGGTTCCACCTGCAGCTGTCCCCCCGCTTTTAATATCCTATCTTTTACCTTTCCGACTTCCTCCTGCGTCCTACATCCTACTATAACCTTCCTGTCTCTTGCCTTCCTGATCTTTTCTATTTGAACTCCTTCTTCCTTTGCTTTAACCGCTTTCCTTATCTGGTCCAGCACTTGTTCGCCTGTCTGTGTTTCGTCTGTGGACGAGACTACTACGGAGTGCATGGCCGTCGCTTTCCACGGCATGTCTCTGGATGGACCGGCAGTAACACTCGCGTAGCTCCCTTTATAGTTTTCCATTTTTTCTTGTTGCCTTTCAAGTGCTTCCTTTAGTTTTAACAATTCCTCTTTGTTCTCTCTTAGCAGATTCCCATGTTCTTCCATTATCCGCTTTGTGTTCTCTTCTATCTTTGCAAGCGTCTGGTCTTTGTCTGTGCTGTTTCTGACAGTAAAGGTTGTTGGAAGTCCATGCCGGTGCTGGAATCCTTGGGCTTTTCCACATTGGTCTTTCCCCCGCTCTGGGGTTTTGCCCTCAGATCCATCTCCGACTCCTTCACTAGGTTGTATAACCGCTCCAGCGCTGTCATAATTGCATTTTTTATTTCGCTTTTGGTGTTGCGGGACGCGGACATGTGGAGTTTACCAGATTCTAGGCAGGCTCTTGCTTCCGTAAGCCGGTCTTTATACTGCTTCTTTTTGGGGCTCAGTTTTTTCATTTCATTTATTCCTTGATAAAACGTAGTTTTACATGTCAATTTTTGTCAAAATCTCCAAGAATTTTATTACATAATATTATAACATTTAGGTAAGTAAAGTATGTCTTAGTTTACAATGGTATAATTATGGTTAGTACACATGTTTATATGTCAATGTTTCAGAAAGAAGATATTTTATACTACTTTATATTATAGTAACAGTTGGTTGGGTAGCGAGCCAGTTAAAAAGTCATTTGGCTGTCAGTGTTCATGCCTATTTTATTCATAAATTCGTTTATGGAATAGTATGCATCGAATGCTAGTTTAATTTTAAGTCTATTAACAAAACACCTCATACTCGGCGCGCTTTTCACATCTTGGGGCAACCTGTTGTAAATCCTGGGTCCCATCGAGAGAAGACATTTTTTGGCCTTTGCGAGACGTGTGGCG
Source organism: Epinotia demarniana (assembly GCA_945867215.1). Taxonomy (NCBI): domain Eukaryota; kingdom Metazoa; phylum Arthropoda; class Insecta; order Lepidoptera; family Tortricidae; genus Epinotia; species Epinotia demarniana. The sequence goes on from OX244286.1 coordinate 12,078,255, forward strand.
GGTGGGCGCAAATCACCGCGTTGTCTTGTGTTATAATTGTGTGAGTCACAGTTTACCGGGCGATACCACAAACGCCGTTGATTTTTCCCCTGTTTGCGTCGGTGTCATCTTTTGCTGAGATGTCGCAGGGCCCGCCTGCGTTGTCGGTAATCCTAGCAACTCAGTGGTTGGGGTCTTTTGCGCCTTGGCGTCTTTACATGGGGCTTCTGGGTTGCCTAAGTCCACCAGCAGAGGGGTTCCCTCCGTTTGGTTTTGACTTTGCTTGCCTATTTCTTTACTGTGGCCGGTGGCTTTTGGAGAGTGCCCTACCACTGATTTTGGTCGTCCAGACTCCCAGTCTCCAATACTTCGTCTCACATTTGGGGGAACGGTCGATCCCTCCTTTTCCGGGGACCTTGGGACCGAGTCTTCCATCTTTTTCACTGTCGGAGTGCGGTGTCCGAACATGTTTACGTGATGTGTAGCCGTGTATAGGGCGGCTAGCGTCAAGTAGCGGCGTCTTAACTTATTATTTCTACCTCTTACACTTATGTATATAGAGTCGCGGACTCTACCTGATCTTAAATACTAATTATGTTCTCCAGGGTCTGGCCCTTGTCAGATGAAATTTTCTACTTAAATTTTAAAACTATCTTAAAAAGTATATATTTGCTCTACGTAGAGCCGTAATCATAGACTGTCTTAAATGCTATACACGATGTGGCGCCGTGTATAATAGGGCCACTATTTGTCAAAATACGATTGGCGTTAGATCTGGCGTCAATTTGGCGCCGAAATTGGCGTTAAAAGTGGAGTTAATATTGGCAATAATATTGGCGATGAAATTGGCGACAAATCCGGCGTCAACCTGGCACCGAAATTGGAGTCAAAAGTGGAGTCAATATTGGCGACGATTCCGGCGCTGAGACTGGCGACAATTCCGGCGCCGAAACTGGCGACTAATTTGGCGTTAAAATTGGCCAGGGGTGGTGATACAGTAGGCGATGTACTTAATGAGAAAACCAAGAGAAGCAATACAAAATATATACAATTAATAAACAAAACAAAATATATAAGGCAGAAAGAGTAACTATATAATCACAGACTCTGGTCGAGTCAAACTTAATGCTAACTTACTGTCTCTATGTATGTATAGTAACATGCTGCTCCTGCTCTGGTGGTCGCTCTGCAACCTGTTGTTCGGCGAGGCGCAGGATACTACACGTCCAGTCGGAAGAACGGAACCGCCAATTTGTTGGTGTGTGACTCCGGTAGTTTAAGCCGTCAGCTGGTGTCGTCGATCAGTGTTGGTATTTTAAGTCGATGTGATCCAGATGTCCGGCGCGACTTCCCCGCTGACCGAATCCCGCCACGTGCAGGACAGAGGGCAGAGGGCAAGAACCCCCGCCTTTGAGTTTCGGTGCTCTGGATATCCAGTCAGATGTGCCTGGACAGCTCACTGCACTTTTCAACCAAGACACTTCTGCTTTGCACTGCACTGTACCCCTTAACAAAACGGAGCCGTCGTGGCCCTAGTGGCGACTTTAACGGCGACGGAACGACTTTCCTAATGGCGATTTTATTGGCGATATCGAACGGCGTGAAAAGTGGCGCCGAAAACGGCGGCAAAAGTGGCTGCGAAAACGGCGTCGAAATCGGCGGCAAAAGTGGCGAGTCGAAGACCGGGAGCAGTGGCGATGCTCGACCGATCCGCTTGACCGCTGGCGACCAACTGACGGTTAGGTTAGGTTAGGTTAGGTTAGGTTAGGTTAGGTTAGGTTAGGTTAGGTTAGGTTAGGTTAGGTTAGGTTGGGCCCGAACATCAGCGAGAGGCAGTTCGGGTTCCGGGAGGGGCGGTCAACAATCGACGCAGTGGGTGCCCTCAGGGACTTTGCCGACGTCGCAAAGGGGAGAAGGGAGGGAGTCGTCGCGGTGTCGTTGGACATTTCTAACGCTTTCGGCTCCCTGCCTTACGAAGTGATTAGGGAGGCACTCTGCTTCCACCAGGTGCCCCCCTATCTGAGAGCGGTTGTGGGGAGCTACCTACAAGGAAGGGTAGTTCTATATGAGGGAGCGGCGGGTCGCCAAGAAAGAAGGATGGAGTGCGGTGTTCCCCAGGGGTCGGTGCTTGGACCCCTGTTGTGGAATATCGGGTTTGACTGGGCGATCCGCGGGGCGCAACTCCCCCAAATGGTCACCATCTGTTATGCGGACGACACAATGGTGGCCGTGAGGGGGACAGAATATAGGGAGACCCTAAGAAGAGCAGCCGTGGCGACGGAGCTGACGGTGGGGAGGATCGCCCTCCTCGGGCTGCGGGTAGCTCTAGATAAGACGGAAGCGGTGGTCTTCGGAGGGTGGGGATGGAGACTGTGCGCCGACGAGTCCATCCGCGTGGGTGCTGAGGCGGTCCAGGTCAAGGCCCATATTAAATACCTGGGCCTGATTCTGGACCGCAGATGGAACTTCGGGGAGCATTTTAAACAACTAGCTCCCCGACTCGTCGGCGCAGCAGCCGCGCTGGGCCGCCTGCTCCCCAATGTGGGCGGCCCTAAGGCCCCATGTCGGCGCCTCTTCGCCGGCGTCGTCAGGAGCATGGCGATGTATGGGGCGCCGATATGGGCAGAGAGGCTCTCACAAAAAACGAGGGCCCTCCTCCGAAGACCACAGCGAGTGATCGCGCAGAGGATAGGGCGGTGCTACCGGTCGGTATCGTTCGCGGCTGCCTGCGCTCTCGCCGGCACCCTGCCGTGGGAGATCGACGCAAGGCTGCTGGCGGAGAGGCACAGGTGGAGAGTGGCGGCAAGGACAGACGCAGACGAGCGCCTGGCCCCACAGGAGGTGGCCGCGAGGAGGAGGATGGCGGTCGAGCGGGAGAGGGACCGTTGGAAAAGGGCCCTGGAGGAGTCCCCCTATGGCACCAGGACCATAGGGGCACTCCTCCCTAACTTTGAGGGCTGGCTTGAAAACCGCAGAGGGAGCCTGGAATACAGGCTGGTGCAGGTAATGACCGGGCATGGATGCTTCGGTCATTACCTGCACCAAATTGGGAGGGAGGTGACACCGGGGTGCCACCACTGTGACGAGGAGGATGATACGGCCCAGCACACCCTAGAGGACTGTGTGAGCTGGGCCGCAGAGCGCCGCAACCTACAGGCGGCGCTCGGAACGGACGATCTCTCGCTGCGCAACGTGGTGACGAAAATGTTGAGCAGCGAGAGATCATGGCAGGCGGTTGTGACATATTGTGAGGAGGTCATGTCACAAAAAGAGGAAGCGGAGCGGGAGCGTGAGAAGAGAGCCGACGCGCACCCGTTCCGGCGCAGACGGGTGGGGAGGAGGCGGCTGCAATATATCAACCGCCTACTCCCACAGTAGGGCCTGTGGGTTGGGGACCCACACTTAAGGCCCAACACGTCTGGGGGAGGGGTTGTTGCGTTGCCAACCCTTCCCTCCCTCGGCGCGAGGGTGCACCGGTGTAATACCGGGGCAGCCGGGGGGACGTCGTGGTAGAATGCTTGCGACCCCATGGCGTCCCCCTACAACGGCAGTGAGGGTAACGCCGCTGGGTTTTTAGTGGGTAGTTCTCCTCCCCTCCCTCCGACTAGCTCGGAGGGGGTTGCGGGAGGAGAGAGCCCCACATAACCCCCCACCTTGGCCTCCCCCGGGCCCGGGGGGTATGCGCCTCCCCAGACTCTTGAGGCTAGGGGGGATAAACGCATTTTCCCAGCGAAAAAAAAAAAAAAAAAAAAAAAAAAAAAAAAAAAAAAAAAAAGGTTAGGTTAGGTTAGGTTAGGTTCACTGGGGCGCCTTTGGCAATCACAGGACTCCGACAAAAAACGGAGAAAGCTGTTGGTGGCCGAATCTGGCAGTGAAAATGAGGAGGTAGAGAAGCAAGATCCTGCGTCTCCCTCGGTGCAGAGACTGAGAGCAAAACCGCGAACCAAAGCGGAATATACGACAAGAGTGGCTGCGCAGGCGCAATACAACGCCGAGCTGCGTGAAACAATGAGGCTGAGGGCGGAGGAAGAGGTCAACAATATGACCATCCAGACCCGCCACTCCCTCTGCGATGCATCAACCTCCCGGCTATCGGACATGTCGGCAGATGAAGCAGAGGCGGTGCCTGCTGCTATGCTCCGCAAGCAGGCGCTGGACAGCGTCTCGGTCATCGAAACGGTGCAGAAAACGTCCGGCAACCTTAAAGGTGGTCACCAACGCAAGTTGAAGGTTGCCTGCAACGCGATTAGGGATGCGTTCGGTGTCTTGGAGAAGCGCACATCGTCGGACGAGATCAAGCACCTGGAAGCGAGTAACGCACGCCTGCAAGCGGAACTGGCCGAGGTGAAAGCAAAACTGGACCGCCTCGAGGCCGAAGTAAGATCAGTGCCCAGGGCACCCTCCCAGGCTGAGACCCAGCCCAGTACGCTCCCTCGTGTGGAGATGGAACCGCCTTCGGACCGGGCAACAATCGTTGCTATGATGAATGCCCGGTTCGAAGCGCTGGAGGTGGAAGGGCGGTTATTACCTGCCAAGAACTTGCGGCCCCAATTGGCGGCTGATAAAAAGAAGACGGCTGGCGGAAGGCAACCGGCAGCGTTGCCTGAAAATTGGCTAGCAGCAACTGCACCAGCTGCCAGCGCGCCTCCCACGGCCACAAGTACCCAACGCGGGAAAAAGAAAGGTAAAAGAAAGAAGGCATCAATGAGTTCCCAGGCTGCCGCCAGTGCCGCAGCTGCAGCAGCTACAAAGCCACGACCACAGCCTCCGGCGCCAGAAACGACGACACAGCGCTGGAATAAGGTGGTTAGCTCCGGGGCGAAGGGAAAAGCTGCAACGCAATCGGACGCGCAGCCCCAATCCAAGGCGAAAGCACGCCCTAAATCGGGACGTCGCAAGCTCCGCCCTCCAAGGTCTGCGGCAGTGGTGTTGACACTGCAACCGGACGCGGAAGCAAAAGGGGTGACCTACGCCAAAGTGCTCGCCGAGGCCAAGGACAAGGTCAATCTTGCCGACCTTGGCATCACGAACTTGCGTTTCCGGCGTGCAGTCACTGGTGCGCGGGTCCTGGAGTTGCCGGGAGCCACCAGTGGCGAAAAGGCCGACAGGCTGGCCAAAGAACTGGCTGAAAAACTGGGGGAGGGAGTCCGGGTCTACAGGCCGACAAAATGCGCGGAGCTGCGCTTGTCTAACCTGGACGACTCTGTGACTCCCGCTGAGGTGGTCGCCGCCGTCGCTCGAGTTGGTGGCTGTGCTGAGGACCAGGTGAAGACCGGCGAGATCCGTCCGGATCACACCGGCCTCGGCACACTCTGGGTGCGCTGCCCGATTACGACGGCGAAGAAGGTGGCCGAAGGCGGCCGTTTCTTGGTGGGATGGTCTTCGGCTCAGGTGAGATTACTCGAGTCGAGGCCGATGCGGTGCTTCCGGTGCCTGGAGAGTGGGCACGTCAGAGTACAATGCCAGTCACAGGTGGACCGCAGTGAGTTGTGCTACCATTGCGGCCAGCCCGGCCACAAGTCGGCGCAGTGCACGGCCGCGCCTCTTTGCGTGCTGTGCCAAGCTGCGGGTAAATCGGCGGATCACGTGCTGGGCTCAAAGGCGTGCTCGGCACCACACCAGAGGAGGATAAAGAGCGTTGGCAATGGCCCCCGGGCCTCCTCGCAGCGTTCCCAGCTAGCCTCAACAACATCTGAGGCCCGCAGCGAGGTGGTAGCGGAGATGGCCGTTGATTAATGGCCACTCGCTTTCTCCAGGCGAATATCAACCATTCCGCCAGGGCCCAAGACTTGTTGACTCAAAGCCTGGCGGAGTGGTTGATTGGAGTGGGTATTGTCGCCGAGCCCTATTCTGTCCCTCCCAGGGAGAACTGGGTCGGAGACCTGGACGGCCTGGTGGCTATTGTCACTGGTTCATCCGCCGGTTCCCCGCCGCCGCAAAGAGTGGAGAGGGGCCACGGATACGTTGCCGCATGGATTGGTGACATAATGGTGATTGGGGCGTACTTCTCGCCGAACCGACCTCTGGCTGAATTCGAGCAGTTTTTGGTGGAGATCGGAGCCAAGATCGGCAGAAGTCGTCCTGGCATGTTGCTCGTTGCCGGTGATTTCAATGCCAAGTGCACGGCGTGGGGATCCCCGGCGACGAGTGCTCGTGGAGCGGAGCTGGAGGAATGGGCGGTTGCTACTGGGTTGGCTGTCCTTAATCAAGGGTCGACCAACACGTGCGTGCGGCAACAGGGTGGGTCCATCGTGGACGTCACGTTCGCCAATGCCGCCCTGGTGCGCCGTGTTCGAGGCTGGGAGGTGCGGGAGGACGTGGAGACATTATCGGACCACCGATATATTCGGTTCGAGGTCTCCACCCTTCCAGCAGACTCGAGAAGCCTGAGTCGGCCCTTGCGAGGGGATGGCCCGCGTTGGGCACTCAAGCGCTTGGACCGGGACGCGTTGGTGGAGGCAGCCTTGGTGCAGGCTTGGCTGCCAGCGACCGACGGTCCGATTGATGTCGACGCGGAGGCCGAAAGGATGAGGAGTGCTATGGTGGAGGTGTGCGACGCAGCTATGCCGCGGGTAGGCCTGGTTCCCCCAAGGCGTAGGGTGTACTGGTGGTCCGGGGAACTCGCGCAGCTACGCGAATCCTGCGTTGCAGCGAGACGCCAGTACACTCACAGCCGGAGGCGTCGACCGCGTGACGTGCCATTGGAGGAGCTGCTGTATGCCACATACTCGGAGGCCGTCAAGGTGCTGCAGGGGGCAATCAGCAGGGCCAAGGACCTGGCTGAGCAGGAGATGCTGGAGACTCTCAACAGTGACCCGTGGGGAAGGCCGTACAGGATGGTGAGACGCAAGCTCCGCCCCTGGGCACCCCCACTTACGCAAAGTCTCCAGCCACAGCTCCTTGAACAGGTGGTCGATGGCCTGTTTCCGACGAGAGAGGAGCACACACCTCCACCCATGCTAGCCCCTAGGGGGAGAGTAGCTGACGTGGGTGATGCGCCGGAGGTAACGGAGGGTGAACTAGGGGCGGCGGTGCTACGGCTCCGAGCCAAAAACACTGCCCCCGGCCCCGACGGAGTTCCCGGCCGGGCCTGGGTTCTAGCCCTGGGTCCGATGGAAGCGCGGTTGAGGGCGCTATTCAGCGCATGTCTTGCGCAGAGACAGTTTCCCCGTGTTTGGAAGTCGGGGAAACTGGTCCTTCTGCGTAAGGAGGGGCGACCGGCAGACTCACCTTCGGCCTACAGGCCAATAGTGCTGCTGGACGAGGCTAGCAAACTATTTGAGCGGGTAGTGGCTGCCCGTCTCAACCGGCATCTGGAGGGGGTAGGTCCGGACCTCAGTGACCACCAGTTTGGATTCCGCCGGGGCAGGTCCACCATCGACGCTATTGCGCGAGTGAGGGCCCTGGCGGATGAAGCGGTGCTCCACGGGCAGGTAGTATTGGCGGTGTCTCTTGACATCGCCAATGCGTTCAACTCCCTGCCCTGGGCGTCCATTGCGGCCGCATTGAGGCGCCACGCGGTGCCTGAGTACCTGCGGAGGACGGTTGAGGACTATCTCACCGATAGAGCCGTCAGGTACCCAGGACACGAAGACTGGCAGGAGAAGGGGTTGTCGTGCGGTGTCCCGCAGGGGTCGGTTCTTGGTCCACTCCTGTGGAACATCGGGTACGACTGGGTGCTGAGGGGGCACAATCTGCCGGGGATCAAGGTGACGTGCTACGCCGACGACACCCTGGTGACAGCCCGCGGTAGCACGTACCGGGAGGCGGTGATTCGAGCCACGGCTGGCGTGGCAACGGTGGTGGCCCGAATCAGAAGGTTGGGGCTGGAGGTGGCCCTGAACAAATCCGAGGCCCTGTGTTTTCACGGGCCCCGGAAGGCCCCTCCAGCAGGTTCCAACCTGGTTGTTGGAGGAGCGTCCATCGGTGTCAAGTCGACAATGCGGTATCTAGGCATAGTGCTTGACAGCCGTTGGACGTTCAAGGAGCACTTCAGGTGCCTTGCTCCGAAATTAGTCGGGGCGGCGTCGGCACTCAGCCGGCTGCTACCCAACTTGGGCGGGCCGAATGCGAGCTGTCGCAAATTGTACGCAGGGGTGGTGCGGTCAATGGCCCTGTACGGGGCGCCCATTTGGGCCGGATCCCTGACCGCCCAAAATCAAGCCCAGCTGCGAAGGCCGCAGCGGGTTATGGCGGTTAGGATGGTGAGGGCATACCGCACCGTCTCGTACGAGGCGGCTTGCGTGCTGGCGGGGACCCCACCCTGGGACCTCGACGCCTTGGTTCTGGCCGATGTGTATTGGCGTGTCACCGAGGCGCGGGCCAGGGGGGTCCAACCACTCCTGGAGGAGATCAGGCGGTGGAGACTTGACTCCCGTCGTGTCCTTCTTCAGAAGTGGAAAGAAAGGTTGGAGGTGCCTAGTGCCGGCCACTGGACCATCGGAGCGATCCGGCCCGTCTTGGAAAGATGGGTGGGTAGAAAAGGGGGATTCCTCTCCTTCCACCTTGCGCAGATTCTCTCGGGGCACGGTTGCTTTGGGAGATATCTGTGTAGGGTGGCGGGCCGGGAACCGACGGCGGAATGCCACGAGTGCGGCGACGCCGAAGATACGGCGCAGCACACGCTGGCGGTGTGCCCAGCTTGGGCAGAGCAGCGGGCCACACTCGTGGCCGTGGTCGGGCATGACCTCTCCCTGCCCGCTGTGGTAGAAGCCATGGTGGGGAGCGACAGGTCATGGAAGGCGGCGGCCTCCTTCTGCGAGGACGTGATGGCGCAGAAGGAGGCAGCAGAGCGTGGGAGGGAGGACGATCCGGCCTCCCAACCGATGCGCCGCAAACGCGTGGGGCGACGGCGGTTAGCGTATGACCGCCGATTTCCCCCATAAGGGTACCTGTGGGCGGCAGACACGGGGACGTCTGTCGCCTACACGATGACCCCGAGTGGCGGGCGTGCCGTTTCTCGGTGCGCCCCCTTGTGGAGGTAGGGGGAGAATCATCTCCCCAGAGATGAGTCCGCAGCGCGGACAGCCGCTGGCGAGGTTGCGGAAGTGTGCCCAGGGCGTTCCCGTGGCCTCGCCTTATAGCGTGGAGGCGGCACATAGAGGGGTTTTTAGTGGGTAAACCATTGGCCTCATTAGCCGACATGGGAGTCCCACATAACCACCAGGGTCCGTCCCCGCACCCCGGTGGTATGCGCAACGCATTTTCCCCTCTAAAAAAAAAAAAAAAAAAAAAGGTTAGGTTAGGTTAGGTTAGGTTAGGTTAGGTTAGGTTAGGTTAGGTTAGGTTGGGGTGCAAACCCAACCCAAAACCCGAGATGATCCAATACGACGACACTGACAAACTAACATTGGACACAGATGTGGAGACCTTCCGCCCCCGACGAAACTTAGCACGATCACCAGTGCAACAGGTTGGCAGCCCACGTCTCGATCTGAACGCGGCCGCCATCCAGATCGTGCCGAAAAAGGCATACGGCCCAGCGCGCGACGGCGCTGGCCGTTTCTTGCCGCGAGTGCGGAGCAGGGAGCGCTCTGTGGAGGGGGCCTCGAGCTCAGTCCAACTGGCGGCCTCGAGTGCGGGAAGCCTGGCACCGGCACTGGAGGGGGGGCAAGAGGCCCGTTACGAGCTAATCCCTAGGGTGGCGCTGACCCGCCTGGACGAGGGGAGCTGGCCCCCGGGAGTTCCGGCGCAGGATGCAGAGAAGATTCGGGGCACGTCGCGTTCCGTCTCGCCTGCCACAGCTGACAGGGAGGGGCAGCGGCCGACCTCCGCCGATGAGGCTGCTCCTCAACAGGCTGAACTGGCGTTGCGGCGAAATCACAGAGCCAGGGCCAGGGGGCGGTTGCCCCTATGCCCGCTGACTCCCTTTAATTTCGGGAACTCGGCGGGGGTGCGGGAGTCGTCCGTCGACTCCCCAGTGCCCCGGTCAGACGCGGAGGACCCGCCGGGGCAGGCGGGGGCGGAGCGGCTCTCGGACTCAAGCCCGGTAACCGTCAGGACCAGATCCAGGTCGGGATCAGCGTCGTCCGTTCCTGAAGGCCGTTTATGGTCCCAGGACGGGCAAAAGAGGCGGCGTCTAGAACTGTCTGAATCGTCCAGTGATGGCGATTTTAAGACTGCGACGGAGGACAGGTCTACGCCTACGACAGGGAAGTATGTCGGAATAGGCAAGGCGCAGTCCGATTACAAGGCGGCGAAGGAGGAATTCCGCCGCAAGGCTGCAGAAGAGGCAGAGGCGGAGGTGGCCAAAATGGTCATCCGCTTGAGACCCGACCGGACAGTAACGCAGAGGACACGAGCGGAGGACCAGCTGGCCTCTGCCTTACACACTCAAATGATGGACAGCACTGACGTGATCAAAGCAGTGATTGCCAAATCAGGCAACCTAAAGGGGACCCACCAGCGGAAGCTGAAGGATGCGGTGGCGGCTTATATGGATGCTGCAACGGTATTGATTAAGCGCACATCCTCGGAAGAGACCGAGAGGCTTGAGGCCCAAAACAAACGCCTGCAAGCTCAGATGACTGAGCTCCAAAGAGAGCTCGGGGAGCTGCGGAGTGAGCTGCGCACAGCTAAAGCAGCTCCCACACCGCAAACTCATATGCCGGAGGACGCCGAACGCGACATAATGGTCAAAGTGGGGACCATGGTAAACGCTCGGCTGGATGCGTTAGAAGATCGGCTTCTCCCACCGACGGCTGTGCGCCCATTGCTCGCGGCGGACAAAAAGGGACAGGGCGCACCGCCTGCCACCAACTCAGCAGACAACAACGTCGCTGGCACTAGCGGGCGGAAGATGGCAGAGCCTAAAGCGCCTGCTCCTGCTCCTCCAACGGGAAAGAAGGGGAAGAAAAAACCCGTCAAAAAGGCCAAGAAGGATGACCATGTGGCTCTACCAGCTCTGCCAGCCGAAGCCCCTCATGTGCCCCGCCCCATGCCGCCTACGCCGGCGTCCAGGAATGAGACGTGGACAGACGTCATCGGGAAAGGCAAGAAGAAAAAGAAGACTGCCGCGCAGGGAGCAGCGCCACAGTCCAAGCCCAAGCAGACCCAAAAACTGCGGGCACCACGCTCAGCGGCCGTAGTGCTGACGCTGAAGCCGGGAGAGGGCCGCCCCACCTACGGGGACATAATCAAGGAGGCTCGGTCGAAGATCGATCTGAAAGACCTCCAGATCGAGGGTGTCCGATTTAAGCGGGCGGTCACTGGAGCGACCATCATTGAAGTACCCGGGGCGACAGCGGGCGAGAAAGCGGATGCTCTCGCGGAAAAGTTGAGGGAAACGCTCAAGAGCGAGGACGTACAAGTCTCGAGGCCCACGAAGTGCTCGGAGGTACGCATTACGGGTCTCGATGAGTCAGTGACACCGGAGGATGTCAAGGCGGCAATTTCAAAGGTTAGCGGGTGCGATGCTGGCCTTGTAAAATGCGGCGAAATCCGTCAGAACTTCTCGGGGTTAGGCACGGCATGGGTCCGTTGCCCAGTAACAGCAGCCAAAAAGCTGGCAGAGGGCGGGCGCCTGCTGGTAGGTTGGGTATCCGCACGGGTGCAGCTACTGGCTGCTAAACCCATGCGCTGCTTCCGGTGCCTCGAGGCGGGACACGTCCGAGCACAGTGCCAATCTCAGGACGATCGGAGCGAGCTGTGCTACCGATGTGGCCAGCCCGGCCACAAGGCAGCCACGTGCACCGCCACGCCACACTGCCCAGTCTGCGCAGCGGCCAAAAAACCAGCGGGACATGCCGTAGGGAGCAAGTTGTGCGCTGCTCTCAAAAAGAAGGGGAAGTTTGGCACTAGGCCACGGGCCACCCAGCCGAACTTCTACCCGGCCGCCAATGTGGCACCAGAGACTGAGGAGGCTGTAGAAATGGAGGAATAATAATGGCCCTCTCCTTCTTGCAGGCGAATCTCAACCACTGCGCCAGGGCTCAGGACCTCTTGTTCCAGAGCATGGCGCAGTGGCTGACCCACGTGGCTGTCGTTTCCGAGCCATACTTTATCCCCCAAAGGGACAATTGGGCTGGGGACCAGGATGGCTTGGTAGCGTTAGCCACGCAAACGGCTGCTGGCTCGCCACCGTTCGAGAAAGTCGATAAGGGAAGGGGTTATGTTGCCGGGCGCCTTGGCGGCATCCTTGTTGTCGGTGTCTACTTCTCGCCAAACAGGAGCCTGGCAGATTTCGAGTCTTTCCTGACGGACGTGGGTGCGGTCATTAGGCAAAACCGTCCAAGCTCTGTGCTCGTTGCCGGGGATCTCAACGCCAAGTCCATGGCGTGGGGATCCTCGTCAACGGATGCGCGCGGCCGCGAGTTGGAGGAGTGGGCCATCGCAGAGGGCCTAATCGTTGTGAACAGCGGGTCAGTCGACACGTGCGTGCGGCAACAAGGTGGCTCCATTGTGGATGTGACATTCGCCAACGCCGCCTTGGCGCGCCGTGTCCAGGGCTGGGGAGTGCTCGAGGGCATCGAGACCTTGTCGGACCACCGTTATATTCGGTTCAGCGTCTCCGCACTAACAGATGCTCCGAGTGGCCCTATCAGCCGCTCTCTGAGAGGAGAGGGACCACGCTGGGCACTAAAACGCCTCGACTGGGACACATTCCATCTTGCCGCCGAAGTCGAGGCTTGGAACCCCGTTCCTGAGGGCCTAGTGGATGTGGAGGAAGAGGCGCAAGCGCTCGGCGGATCCATGACAGCGATTTGCGACGCAGCAATGCCCCGGGCAAAACCCGTGCCTCCGAAACGCCAAGTCCACTGGTGGTCGGTTGAACTCGACCAGCTGAGACAGTCCTGTGTAGCTGCAAGGCGCATGTACAGTCACCAGCGGAGGCGTCGACGCAGGATCCCCGTCCAAGAGGCGGAACTGTACGCCGTTTACATCCAGTGCACGAAAGACCTTCAGCTGGCCATAAGCCAGGCGAAGGAGGGTTCCCAGCAGGAGATGCTCGAAACGCTCAACAGAGACCCGTGGGGCCGACCATATAAAATGGTCCGCAGCAAACTTCGCCCCTGGGCCCCACCACTGACGAGAAGTCTCGAGCCGAACCTGCTGGGGGACGTGGTCACGACTCTGTTCCCGGCTAGTGAAGGCTTCTCTCCGCCAGACATGGCACCGCCCACCGTACCTGGTGACGACGAGGAAGAGGCTCCAAATGTGTCAGTCGGAGAACTCGGAGCAGCTGTTCTCCGATTGAAAGGAAAAAACACGGCCCCTGGACCTGACGGGATCCCGGGCCGCGCCTGGGTCCTAGCCAGTAACACGCTGGAGAACAGACTGCTCAGACTTTTCTCGGGGTGCTTCGAGCAGGCTCTCTTCCCCAGGCAATGGAAGACAGGTAAACTTGTCCTTCTAAAGAAGGAAGGGCGCCCTGCGGATTCCCCGTCTGCATACCGTCCAATAGTCCTGCTCGATGAGGTGGGCAAGCTTTTTGAGCGGATTATAGCTGCCCGCCTCATTAAACATCTCATCCGAGTCGGACCGGATTTGGCGGAGTGCCAGTACGGGTTCCGTAGCGGTCGCTCGACCGTCGACGCCATCCTTCGCGCAAAAGATCTTGCGGACAGGGCGGTGTCAGAAAAGGAAGTGCTATTGGCGGTATCCTTGGACATCGCCAACGCATTTAACACCCTGCCCTGGGGATGCGTGATGGAGGCACTACGTTTCCACCAAGTGCCCGCCTACCTGAGGCAAATGGTCGGCGCGTACCTCTCTGAGAGGTACGTAATTTACCCAGGCCGGGAGGAGTGGGGACGACATCGGATGTCCTGCGGTGTTCCACAGGGGTCGGTCCTAGGGCCACTCCTGTGGAACATCGGCTACGATTGGGTCCTGCGTGGCGCAAATCTTCCAGGAGTCAGTCTAACGTGCTACGCCGACGACACTCTTGTGACGGCCCGCGGGAAGACTTACCGCCATGCTGGTGTACTGGCCACGGCTGGCGTGGCTCACGTGGTAAGGCGAATCCGACTGTTGGGGTTGAAGGTGGCTCTGCAAAAATCAGAAGCCATATGCTTTCACGGGCGTGGCGGGGCCCCTCCACCGGACGCCCACTTAGTGGTGGGGGGCACCAGAATCAAAATAGAGCCCACCATGAGGTATCTGGGCCTCACACTCGACGGCCGTTGGAGCTTCCATGCCCACTTCAAACGCTTGTTGCCAAAGCTGATGGGAGCCGCCGGTGCCCTAGGGCGTATACTCCCGAACACGGGGGGGCCTAAGGCGCCGTGTCGGCAGCTGTACATGGGGGTCGTGCGCTCCATGGCCCTCTACGGTGCTCCCGTATGGGCGGAGAACTTGCGGAGCCGGGAAATTGCTCTCCTGCGCAAGGCGCAGGGCGTGATGGCCGTCAGGCAAATACGGGGGTATCGCACCATCTCCGGTGAGGCGGCATGCGTGCTGGCGGGGTCACTCCCTTGGGACCTGGATGCGAGGGCCCTTGCGGCGGCTTACCGTTGGCGCAAGGAGGCGCTTGGTCGCGGTGACTCACCAGCACCAAGAGAGTTGGAGGCCCAACGCGACGCTGCTCGCCTCGAAATGGTGGGAATATGGAAGGAAAGGCTGGCACAACCGTGTGCGGGCCTCAAGACCATCCGGGCAATTCGTCCGGTTCTGGAGCGGTGGCTGGACCGGAGTCATGGCACGTTGACTTTCCGGCTGACGCAGGTCCTCTCGGACCACGGATGTTTCGGGAGGTACCTGCATCGCATACGCCGAGAGTCAAGCGCGCGGTGTCACCACTGTGACAATTGCCCGGAGGAGACGGCCCAGCACACGCTGGAGGTTTGCCCAGCCTGGGAGCAGGAGCGCCGGACACTATGCGCCACTGTTGGCCATGACCTCTCGCTGCCCACGGTAGTAAGTAGTATCGTGGACAGCGACAGGGCATGGAGAGCGGTCCTCGCCTTCTGCGAGACCGTCATGGAGTTGAAGGAGGCGGCCGAGAGACAGAGGGAGGCAACTTCCGAGGATCCCGGTCGCCAACGGCGAGTAGGGCGAAGGCGGCGAGCCTATGACCGCCATATTCCACCCTAACCGTGGCCAGGGCCGGCAGGCTTGGGGAAGTCTGTCGGCCGAATGACAAACTGGCCCGTGATGGCGTGCGCGGGCTCCCGCGCACAAAACACCGAGGTGTTGCTGGTGGGGTTCACACCCTCCCGAGTTCGGGGCCTTCACCAGGCCAGTCACCGCCGGGTCGCGGAAGAGTATACACAATCGTGCCCGTAACCCGGCAACACGGTGACGAGGCGGAAAACCGTGGGGTTTTAGTCGGTAGTCCGGGCGGTTCCCGGGAGTCCGACATACCCGCCAAGGCCTCCGCGGCCGGGCGGGATGCGTAAAAGCATTTCCCCACGTAAAAAAAAAAAAAAAAGGTTAGGTTAGGTTAGGTTAGGTTAGGTTAGGTTAGGTTAGGTTGGGGTGCATGGGGTGCTAGGTCGGGTAACCTCCACGAGTGTCAGGGCTCTTCCAGTTCCTGTGGACCCTCGCGGGTCTGCGGGAAGGGGAAGGGTCTTGGCTGGTGCACCCTGGAGGCAACGGTAAGTGATTCTTCTACGGGAGCAACGCTTACCGGTGCTACCAATAACCCGACGCAGGGGGCTCCCTTATGGGTCCTGGAATGGCCCTCTCCGCATCCCTCTGAGTAGCAGATGGCGCTGGAGATGGGCAACGGCCGTGAGGCCGTGGAGAAGGGGTGGTCTAACCAATCACCGACAGGGGAGTCTACGCCAGCTCCCCTTGAATCCCGGAACCCGCAGCACTCTCCCAACGACCCCCATCTGTGGCGGTATGGGGTACGGGAGGTGCCAGCTGTAAGCGCGCGGACCGGAGGGCTTGCCTTAACTGGCCGGCCTGCGGGAAGGAAATCCCTTTAAAAACCCGACAGTGAAGTCGTAAAAACCTCTGGATACCGCCCGACCTCCAGAGTAAATAGGGTTACCTCAGGTACAGGGGGCACTGCCTAGGTGGACCGTCCTTCCCCCATACTCGTGGGAACCAAATGGAAACTAAAATTGAAACAGAGAAGGAAACCAACAAACACGGAAAAATGATACTGGACACCGATACGGAGGCCTTTCGCCCCCGCCGGAGCCTCGCACGCTCACCAGTGCGACGGGAAGGGATTAATCTGCATGCGGCCAGCATGCAGATTACGCCGAAAGTGGCAGGCGGCTCGGCGCGCGACGGCTCTGGCCGCTTTGTGCGGCGAGGGCAGAGCGGGGAGCGCTCTGCGGGGGGGGCCTCGGGCTCGCTCCGGCTGGCAGCCACGGGCGCGGGGCGGGGAGCCCCAGAGAAGGGACACGCGCTGGCGCAGGTGCGAGAGCTGAGGGTGTCCCTCGAAAGACTGGACGCCCCTAGACCGAGTAGTAAGGCGAGAACTGATAGCGGTGCATCCGGGTCTGACTCCAGTCTGGTGACCCTCAAATCACGGTCCGGGTCGGACTCGGGTTCACCGCCTCAGAGAGAGAAAGCCCGCTTCTGGCAGGGACAGGGCCCGAAACGGTTATGTATGGAGCTGTCGGAGAGCAGCGAAGATGACCCGCCGCTGGCACCACCAACGCCTGCCCCAGGGGCCGCCGTGGCGTTTAAAAAACAAAGGGGCCGCCCTCCAACAACTGGCGAGTACGTCGGCCTCGCGGCGTCCCAACGGGCGCTTAACGAGGCCAAAAGGGAGGCGATCCTGCTGGAAGCGGAGAAGGATCTTGCCAGAGACGCTGCGCTGGCGGAGCGATCTCGGATCTCCCGTCTGTCCGAATCCTCGCGGGAAGGCGAAGCCACTCCTAACACAGTGGCAAATATGAGAAATACCGTGGAGGAGCCAGATTACGATCCTGAGGCTAAGAGAATGGAAAGGGCTAGCGTTCAGCGGATGCCATCGCCTCGCCCTCAGAGAGGCTGCATAAGGCTGTCGACTGACCCTGCGGCGGATGACCTCTCCTTAGCCGGGCTCACCCAGCAAGTTCAGGGTAACTTAGAGTCCGTGGCCTCCGTAGCCGCCAAATCGAGCAACCTCAAGGGCACTTCCGTGAAGGCCCTCAAAGACTCCGTCGCGTCGCTCCGAGGAATATTCGAAGTCCTCATTGAGCGCACTTCTTCAGAAGAGACGCGGCGACTGCAGGCACAAAACGATCGCCTGCGCGAGGAGCTGACTGAGCTTCGCTCTGAGATGGCACAGCTGAGGAGGGAGGTCCAGGTCCAGTACAGGAGGCAGTCTCCGAACCCCACTTCGGTCAAGGAAAAGACCCTACCCGTCAGTGAGACGACCAGCATGGACGACGTGGTGCGGTCCATCACGGCCCAGGTGGGGCTGATGCTGGATACTAGGTTTGGAGCCTTAGAGATCGAGGGCAGGCTGCTTCCGGCCCAACCAACGCGGCCCTCGTTGGCCGCCAACCAGAGGCAAAAAGCTGAGCAGGCTATATCTCAGAGCCAGGGACCTGTGCCCGCGCTCGAATCGGCTCCCGTTCCGCCAGCCCCCGTCCTGGCCCCAACACGAGGTCCCCCAAACCTGACGGAGGAGCCCCAAAAAGGGGATAAAGGGAAGGCAAAAGGGAAGAAGGGCAAGAAGAAGGCGAAGAAGCCGACTTTGGCCGCGGTTGAGGCTTCTGCCTCCAGAAAAGACGTTCCTGAGACGTCGCGTCCGCTTCCACCGGCTCCCAAGACACTGAAAAGCGCGTGGAACGTGGCGGTTAGAAATGGGGCGAAGAGTCACGGGAATGTCAACGCAGCGAAAAACACTCCGCCTGCTCGCTCCGAGGTTCGTAAACTCCGACCTCCTAGGTCAGCGGCCGTCGTGCTGACCCTCAAACCGGAGGCAGAGCAACGCGGTGTGACCTACGCGAAGGTAATGGCGGACGCTAGAAACGGTGTTAAGCTGGCTGAGCTGGGCATTGAGGGGATACGATTTAAGAGGGCAGCCACTGGTGCGCGTGTCCTGGAGCTGCCGGGAGCGACCAGTGGTGACAAGGCCGATTCTCTGGCAAAAGCCCTCAGCGACGTCCTGGGAGATGACGTCGTCCGGATTAACAGGCCCACCAAGACTGCTGACGTACGGCTTGTGGGCTTGGATGACTCGGTCGAAGTCAACGACATAATCGCTGCGGTGGTGGAGGCAACAGAATGCCCAGCGTCATCTGTCAAGTGTGGCAATATACGCATAGACTACAGTGGCCTCGGCACAGTGCTGGTAAGCTGCCCCGTGGTGGCAGCCAAAAAGATTTGCGGGTCCGGCCGTCTCAAAGTGGGGTGGGTGATGGCCCAGGCCAAGCTCCTGCCCGTTAGACAGATGCGGTGCTACCGGTGCCTTGAATCGGGGCATGTTAAGGCACAGTGCGTGGCGGAGGTTGACCGTAGTGACATATGCTACCGCTGCGGACAGGCCGGCCACAAAGCTGGCACGTGCACAGCCGAGCCGCACTGCGTTTTATGCGCAGTGGCAGGCAAAGCGGCGAACCACAGGATGGGTAGTAAATCTTGCAACCCGCCGAAGACAAAGAAGAGCAAGAAGAAGTCTGGCGATGGCCCTGGGGCCTCCTCGCCGCCTTCTTGTCCCCCTGCCTCAGAAGAGGCTCGCGACGAGGTGGTATCGATGGAAGTCACTCAACAGTAATGGCCCTTAGAATATTGCAGGCGAATATCAACCACTGCGCTAGGGCTCAAGACCTCTTATGTCAGAGCATGGCGCAGTGGTCGATCCATATTGCGGTTGTGGCGGAGCCATATTCAGTCCCGCCGAGGGACAATTGGGTCGGAGACACCAATGGAGTCGTGGCGCTTGTCTCCCACACCGCTAACGGAGCCCCGCCCTTTGAAAGGGTGTCTCGAGGCCCAGGGTATGTGGCGGCGGTCGTGGGAGACTTTACTGTAATAGGTGTTTATTTTTCGCCAAACCGGAGCCTGGCTGAATTTGAACAGTTTTTGGAAGAGATCGGTGCCCTGGTCGGCAGAACTCACCCGCACCCGGTTCTAGTTGCTGGGGATCTGAATGCAAAATCAGTGGCGTGGAGCTCCCCAGCAACAGATACGCGCGGCAACGAGCTATTGGAGTGGGTGGTCTCGTCTGGCCTGGTGATACACAACAGGGGAACGGTTGACACGTGCGTGCGGCAACAGGGCGGCTCTATTGTGGACGTCACGTTCACGGATGCTGCCCTGGCGCGCCGTGTCCAGGGATGGGGAGTTTTGGTGGGTGTAGAGACACTGTCGGACCACCGCTACATTCGGTTCGACATATCTGCATCTCCAATGACCCAAACCAGCCCAAGACGGACTCCATCATCCCTCGGCCCACGATGGGTGCTGATGAAAATGGATAGGGAGTTATTAAAGGAGGCAGCCATCGTTGAGGCATGGCAGGCCGACTCTCTGGAGCCGATTGCGGAGGTGGAGGCTGGATCCGGGTGGTTTCGGGATGCTATGTCACGTGTATGTGACGCGGCGATGCCCCGGGCCAAGCGCCTCCCTCCAAGACGCTGTGTGTACTGGTGGACAGCAGACCTCTCGCACTTGCGTGAGCTATGCGTCGATGCGAGACGCCAGTACTCGCGACAGCGCCGACGAAGGGTGCGAAATGAGGCGGCTGAAACCACGCTATACGAGGCCTACAAGACGGCCAAGAAGGACTTATCGGTGGCCATTAGTCGAGCCATTGAATCGTCCAGGGAAACCCTGCTGGAGACTTTGAATCAAGATCCGTGGGGGAGGCCATACAAGATGGTGAGGGCCAAACTTCGCCCTTGGGCCCCCCCGGTCACGGAAAGTCTTCAGCCGCAACTCCTGGACCAGGTTGTGTCCACATTGTTCCCCAACCAACGGGCATACCGGCCGCCTTCGATGGCGCCTTCTGCAGTTGAGGAAGATGGAGGAGAAGCACCGCCTGTGTCAGAAGGGGAACTGGGAGCAGCCGTCCTGCGCCAGAGACTGAAAAACACGGCTCCCGGACTGGACGGCATTCCGGGTCGTGCACTGGTTCTAGCGATGGACGCCCTAGAGCCGAGACTCCGTGGGCTGCTGTCGATATGCATGGAGCAGGCCCGCTTTCCGCGCGAGTGGAAGAAGGGCCGTCTCGTGCTCCTAAAAAAGGATGGGCGTCCGGCTGATTCACCGTCAGCATATCGGCCGATTGTTTTGCTTGACGAGGTGGGCAAGCTATTCGAGCGCGTGATAGCCGCCCGACTCGTCAAGCACATGAGGGAAGTGGGCCCTGACCTAGCTGACAATCAATTCGGCTTTCGCAATGGTCGCTCCACCGTGGATGCAATCCTGCGGGTCAAACACCTGGCAGAGGATGCGGTTGCCTCGGGCAAAACGGTGTTGGCGGTATCCCTCGATATTTCCAATGCATTCAACACATTGCCTTGGGCGGCCATCAACGAGGCACTCCTCTTTTATGGGGTGCCCAGATACTTGCGCAAGGTGGTCGAGGCCTACCTCTCAGAGAGGTTTGTGACCTTCCCCGGTCGACACGAGTGGGGACAGAGGGAGATGAGGTGCGGTGTTCCACAGGGGTCGGTTCTTGGCCCGCTCCTGTGGAACATCGGATACGACTGGGTCCTGCGTGGGGCAAACTTGCGGGGTGTAGATTTAATTTGCTACGCGGACGACACGCTGGTCACGGCTCGGGGGGATAGCTTCCGGGAATCAGCCATCTTGGCGACGGCTGCGGTAGCCCATGTGGTTGGCAGAATCCGGCGACTCGGCTTGGAGGTTGCTCTTAACAAGTCCGAGGCCATTTCTTTCCATGGACCTCGGAAAGCGCCTCCGGCCGGTGCAAACATTATGGTGGGGGGAGTGTCCATCGGCATCGGGTCGACATTGCGCTACCTTGGCGTTGTCCTCGACAGCCGGTGGACCTTTAGGGCTCACTTTGAGCGCCTTGCGCCAAAGTTATTAGGTACAGCCGCAGCTCTCGGGCGAATACTCCCAAATATGGGAGGGCCCAAGGCCTCTTGCCGGCAGCTGTACCTAGGAGTTGTGCGCTCCATGGCAATGTATGGGGCACCTGTGTGGGCTGACGCTCTCAACAGCCGAAACTCTGCCCTGCTGCGGAGATCGCAGCGGGCAATTTCCAACAAGGCGATTCGGGCATATCGCACGGTATCAGCCGAGGCAGCGTGTATGCTGGCAGGTTCATTGCCCTGGGACCTCGAAGCCGGAACCCTCGCGACAATGTACTTCTGGCGCCAGGAGGCACGTTCCCGGGGTGACTGGCCAGCACCGAGGGAGGTGGAGGCAAAACGTCAGGAGCTTCGCCTTCAGGCGATCGAGCGATGGAAGGAGAGACTGGCAACACCATCTGCTGGCCTCCGCACGATAGAGGCGGTGCGCCCAGTATTGTCGCAGTGGTTGGACCGCGAATATGGGACACTCACCTTCCGGCTGACGCAGGTACTTACGGGGCATGGCTGCTTCGGACGGTACCTGTGTCGCATAGCCGGGAGAGAACCCACCATGGAGTGCCATAGCTGCGGTGCGGCCGAGGACACAGCTCAGCACACCCTGGAACTGTGTCCGGCCTGGGCGAGTCAGAGGAACGAACTGGCCCAGGTAGTTGGCGGCGACCTGTCGCTGCCGGCCGTGGTAAAATCTATGGTCGACAACGACAGGTCGTGGAATGCAATGCTTTCCTTCTGTGAGGAAGTAGTGGCACAGAAGGAAAGGGCGGAACGGGCCAGGGAGGACGCCGCAGAGGCGCCCCAACAGCGCCGCCGGAGAGTCGGTCGCAGAAGGCTGGCGTTCGACCGCCGACTGCCACCATAAGGAGGACCTCCAGGCGACGAACACGGGGGCGTTCGCCGTCTGAAGGAGCAAGGTCCTCGGGTTGGGTGGTGTGCCAAGTGTTCGGGACACACCACACCACTTCGTGATAGCAGGGGGACAGGTGAGTTCCCCAGAGTCGAGTCCGCCTTGCGGACGACCACCGACCGAGACGCGGAAGTATGATGGTTCCCGTATCTCGGCCAATTGGTGGTTGCGTCGAACACCCGGGGGTTTTTAGTCAGTAAGAGTCTGACATAATCACCACTCCTCCCCGTGGAGTGGTGGTATCCATAAGGATTTTCCCCCGGCCAAAAAAAAAAAAAAAAAAAAAAAAAAAAAAAAAAAAAAAAAAAAAAAAAAAAAAAAAAAAAAAAAAAAAAGGTTGGGGTGCATGGACTGGTAGACCTCCTCGTGGTGCACCCTGGGAGGGGGAAGATAGCCGCTCAGTTGCGCGTTCGCTATGTTCCCTCTGCTAACTATCAGTCACAGGTGGCAGTTGCAGTGAGTTTCTCCTGCGTAGGCTTCAATGCCGTGTTTCGAAGTGCGCTGCTCCCGGCCGCCTCAGCTCATCTGAGGTAGCAGGGGATGCAGCCTGGTCCGGTTGCTCTGCAACCGCAGGGCAGTGGCGGAGGTGCTTTGCACCGTTTACTTAGGGTCGAACCAGAAATGGTGGCGACGGGTGCGACGATGTGCCAGGTGCACTCGACATTAAGTCGACGTCGGACCAACCGTTGCTTGTCACGAGGCCGTAGTCATGTTATGCGGCTTCTGACGAGCACCGGGGGCCTTGCCTTAACTGGCCGGGCCGCGAGGAAGAAAACCTCAATAAAAAATCACCCCCAATCCTAAGCGGCGGAGCACCGCGAGAGGATGCATGGCTGAGGTGGAGTCAGTCGCTAGTGCTTTCCCCGTCAGTGTACCGGCCGACACTCTGACGGGAGACGCTAGGCTTATCCAGGTGCAGAGGGCACCGCCTGGATGGACCATTATCCCTCCTACTCGTGGGAATCATATGGATCTGAAAAATAAATTAAAAAAATCGAAGTTAGGAGAAGGGAAACCCAAGGTGATGGGTACTAAGGTGGAAAAGCGCGGCCGCAGAAACTGCAGCGACGCGGCGGAAAAAATGGCGGAAAGCGTGGCAGATATGTTGTCAGCAGCTGAAGGAGAAGAATCAGACTGCACTCTGATATCTGTCAGATCGAGGTCGAGCTCGAGAGCCTCTGGGCGATTTTGGGCTAAGGACCGCTCCAGAAGTGCTAGTGGGGAGGGTTCCTTGAACCTATCGGAGGAGTCGGAGACGTTGGAACCTAGCGAGGTTAAACGTCCGAGAGGCAGAGGCCGCCCGCCGACGACAGGCCAGTATGTAGGCCTAGCAGCCGCGCAAAGAGCCTTCAACGAGGCGAAACGGGAGGCTCTCGAGTTGGAGGCGGAGCTGGAAATTGCAAACCAAGTGAAAGCAGTGAGACAGCTACGGGACAAACGTCCCGCCGAGTCACATTCAGCCAGTGAAGACGTAGACGAAACTGCTGAAGAGATTGCCAAGAGGGTGACAGCCCGTACGGCAATCATTAAGGACGTGACGCAAAGGTCGAAGAACCTCAAAGGGACCTCCGTGCGGGCCCTCAAAGAGGCAGCGGATGGAATCGCTGAGGATGTCCAGATCCTTTACGTGCGTTTGCATGCGGAGATGGCCAGCCTTCGTGAGGAATTGACTCAGCTGAAGGCAGAGGTGGGACGTACGAGGTCGAGAGAAAGCCCTCTGCGCGAGCTCCCGCCCTCCGCAGCCAGCGAAGATGCAGAAATGCCTGATACGCATCCTGCCCCAGAAGAAGAAGTGTCGTCGCCACGTAGAAATCAACCGGCGACAAACCCCTTGTTCGCTACAAGGGACGACGAATTTATGCGTGCAGTGGCTCTACAAGTTGGAGCAATAGTGAGCGCACGCCTGGACGGGCTAGAAGCCGAGGGTCGTCTGCTTCCGGCGAAACAGCTGCGACCGCCACTGGCAGCGGGCAGCAAAAAACAGGGGGCGGCACCCGCGACTTCTCTTGCGGCGAAAACGACGGCTGGCTCGAGTGGAAAGGTGGTGGTGATAGATGCCACCAAAAAACCCCAGTCCATTCCAGCTTCTGGAGTGTCAAATAGAGCCGCGAAGAAGAAGGCCAACAAAAAGAAGGGAAAGGGAAGGGCTGTGACCCAAGAAATAACGGAGTCGCCCATGCCCCGCGCTTTGCCACCTGCACCCGCGTCTATGAAAAAGACCTGGACCGATGTGGTGAGCAAGGGGAGCAGACGGAGGGCCGCGCAGAGTGCTGCTCAGCCGCAAACTGTGGGAAAGGCGAAAGCTGGAAAGCTGAGAGCCCCAAGATCGGCGGCCGTGGTGCTCACCCTACAACAAGAAGCGGTAGAGAGGGGCGTCACCTACAGGGACGTGATTGCTGAGGCTAGGACCAAGGTCAAGCTGACGGAGTTGGATATCCCTGGCGGGCTTCGCTTCCGGCGGGCGGCTACCGGAGCGTGCATCCTTGAGGTTCCTGGTGCATCCAGCGGGGATAAAGCCGACAAACTTGCCGAAGCAATTCAGCAGCAGGTCGGCACGGACAAAATACGGGTGTCTAGGCCCTCGAAATGTGTCGATATCCGTATCACCGGCTTAGATGAATCCGTCTCTCCGGAAGAGGTGGTCGCTGCGGTGGCAAACACGGGAGAATGTGCCGTGGACACAGTTAAGGCGGGTGCAATACGCCAAGGCTTCTCGGGGCTAGGCACGGTGCTAGTTCGTTGCCCGGTCTTGGCCGCCAAAAAGGTCGTAGCCAGGGGCCGCCTACTTGTAGGCTGGGTCTCTGCCCAAGTGAGGCTGCTGGAGCAGAGGCCTCTACGGTGCTTCCGATGCTTCCGAAATGGGCACGTGAGCGCGCAATGCCAGTCGGAAACGGACCGGTCAAAGAGCTGCTTCAATTGCGTCAAAGAAGGTCACAAAGCGGCTCAATGTACGGATTCTTCGCACTGCGCTGAGTGTGCGTCGGCTGGCAAGCCATCCGACCACAGGATTGGCAGTAAGGCGTGCACTGCGCCAAAAACTACCGGGAGAAGGAAAGCTGCCGATGGCCCTCGGGCTCCCTCGCAGCCAGTCCAGTCGCTAGCCACTGCAGAGGCCGCGACAGAGGAGGATTTAACGATGGTCGTGGGTTAAATGGCGACCATCGAATTCCTACAGGTGAACCTGAACCACGATGCTAGGGCCCAGGACCTCCTCTGTCAGAGCGTGGCCCAGTGGTCGATCCACATCGCCATACTGTCGGAGCCCTACAGAGTGCCTGTCAGAGAGGACTGGGCCGGGGACCTGGACGGAGCCGTGGCCATAGTTACGCGGAGCGCCGCCGGCTCCAATCCGTTTAGACGCGTAATTAAGGGCCACGGCTGCGTTGCGGCGATCTGCGGGGATTTGGCGGTGATTGGGGTATATTTCTCCCCAAACAAAAGCCTGGCCGAGTTCGAGATGTTCTTGGTGGAGGTCGGTGCCCTTGTTGGTCAGTTGCATCCCATCCCGGTCATAGTAGCCGGTGATTTCAACGCAAAGAACGCGGTGTGGGGGTGCCCAGTCACAGACCAGCGAGGGAATACCCTTTTGGAGTGGGCAATCACCGCAAACCTGGCTGTCGCGAACAGGGGAACGGCAAACACGTGCGTGCGGCAACAGGGCGGCTCTATTGTAGACATCACGTTTGCACACGCCGCCCTGGCATGCCGTGTTCAGGGATGGGAGGTCCTGGTTGACGTCGAGACTCTTTCGGATCACCGGTACATTCGGTTTGGAGTCTCGGCGCTTCCCGTACCCGCTCTGCCAAGACGTAACGACCCGGTTGAGAACGGCCCGCGCTGGGCGGTCAAAAAACTTGACCGGGAGGCCCTAGAGCTGGCGGCCATGGTGCGGACATGGACTACGCCAACGGAAGAGGTGGCGGACGTAGAGGCTGAAGCCGAATGGTTCCGCAATAGCATGACAGTTGTCTGCGATGCGGCCATGCCCCGGGCCAAGGCCTTCTCTCCCCGTCGTGCCGTTTACTGGTGGTCTCCGGACCTTGCACAGCTGCGCGAGGAGTGCGTGCTTGCGAGACGCCAGTATACGAGATACAGAAGTCGACATCGGCGAGACGAAGAGACAGTAGCGGCCCTGTACAGCAGGTACAAGGAGGGAAAAGTGGCACTGAAAGCCGCCATTGGGCAAGCGATCGACCGGTCTCGAGAAGAGTTTCTGGAGACTCTGAACAGCGATCCATGGGGCAGGCCATACAAGCTCGTGAGGCAAAAGCTTCGTCCGTGGGCCCCGCCGCTAACGCAGAGTCTCCAGCCGCAGCTGCTGGACGACGTAGTTGCTGCTCTATTTCCGCATAGGCCCCAGCAGAGCCCGCCGCCCATGGCTGAAACTGGGAGTGCGGAGAGGCAGCGGGAAGCGGAGACGGAGACGCCGAGCGTTACAGAAGGTGAGCTGGGAGCAGCGGTCTTGAGGCTGAAGGCCAAAAACACGGCACCCGGGCTAGACGGAATCCCGGGTCGAGCCTGGGTCCTAGCCATGAGTGCCATTGAGCCGAGGCTGCGACGGCTGTTCAGTTTGTGTCTGGAGCAGGGCCGCTTCCCTGACGCCTGGAAGATTGGTCGGCTGGTCTTACTGAAAAAGGAGGGTCGTCCTGCGGACTCACCGTCGGCCTACCGGCCCATCGTGTTGCTTGATGAGGTTGGCAAGCTCTTTGAGCGGATCATCGCGAACCGCCTCAACAAGCACCTAGCGACCGAGGGGCCAAACTTGGCCGATTGCCAGTACGGATTCCGCAGTGGTCGCTCGACCATACACGCGATCCTGCAGGTGAAGAGGATAGCGGAAGAGGCAGTATCTCGGGGTGAGGTCGTCTTGGCAGTGTCTCTTGACATTGCCAACGCCTTCAATACCCTCCCCTGGGATTGCATAAATGAGGCGCTCCTGTACCACCAGGTACCCCACCATCTTAGCCGAATAGTGAAGGCCTACCTGCTGCGGAGGTTTGTGGCCTTCCCCGGGCAACATGAGTGGGGGCGGCGGGAGATGGTGTGCGGTGTTCCGCAGGGGTCGGTGCTAGGGCCACTCCTGTGGAACATCGGATACGATTGGGTGTTGCGGGGAGGTCGTCTGCGCGGAGTCGACCTGGTGTGCTACGCGGACGACACCCTCGTAACGGCGAGGGGGGCTTCATTTAGAGAGGCTGCCATCCTTGTCACAGCGGCCGTAGCCCATGTTGTGAGCAAAATAAGACGACTAGGCCTGGAGGTCGCGTTAAACAAATCGGAGGCGATCTGTTTTCACGGACCCCGAAGAGCGCCCCAGGCTGGCTCGAACATTATCGTGGGAGGTGTCCAGATTTCCGTACAACGTACGATGCGGTATCTGGGCATCATACTGGACAGTCGGTGGTCATTCCAGGCTCACTTCGAGCGCGTGACCCCAAAGTTGTTGGGTGCGGCCGCTGCGCTTGGGCGCCTGCTCCCGAACCTTGGGGGGCCGAAAGCGTCGTGTCGACGCTTGTACTCGGGTGTCATACGCTCCATAGCCCTGTACGGAGCCCCAGTGTGGGCCAACGACCTTCATGCCAGGAACATCACCCAACTGCGCCGAGCGCAACGGGTGATGGCGATAAGGTCTGTGCGGGGTTATCGGACGATCTCCGGAGAGGCGGCGTGCGTGCTGGCCGGATCCCTGCCATGGGACTTGGACGCGAGGACTCTCGCGTCAGTCTTCTTCTGGCGCGAGGAGGCGCGAGCTAGGGATTTCTGGCCAGCACGGCGAGAGGTCGAGGCCAAGCGAGAGGCGCTCTCCCGCGAGGCAGTCGCGGAGTGGGTGGTCCGGCTGGGGCAGCCGAGTGCGGGCGCTCGGACAGTCGAGGCGATCCGGCCGGTCCTGTCACAGTGGCTGGAGCGGGCACACGGGGCTCTGACCTTCCGGCTCGTGCAGGTTCTCTCGGGACACGGATGTTTCGGGAGATACCTGCACAAAGTTGCCGGCAGAGAGCCGACGGAGGAATGCCACGAGTGCGGCGCGGCGGTCGACACGGCACAGCACACGCTGGAGGTGTGTCCAGCGTGGAGGCCAGAGCGCAATGACCTCATGGCCATAGTGGGGCCGGACCTGTCGCTCCCAGCCGTGGTCAAATCCATGGTTGACAGCGACAGGTCTTGGCAAGCAGTTAAGGCCTTCTGCGAGACAGTTGTCCAGCAGAAGGAACAGGCGGAACGGGCCAGGGAGGTCGACCCAGTGGCCGACCCACGGCGCCGCAGGCGTGCAGGACGAAGGCGAGCTGCGCAGGATCGCCGCCTGCCTCCGTAGACTGTCAGCGGGGTGACAGGCATGGGGACGCCTGTCATCCCTCAGGTCCCGAGCGGGTGCCGGTAAGCACCGGCACAAAACGACCGAGGTCCAAAAGACCTCCGGAGGCGGCCTCCTACAAATGGGAGCGGTGCTGGTGGTGCTGGAGAAGTAAAGCGCAAGCGTTCCTTCAGCCCACCGCTAAAGCACGAAGACGGCAGACGGAGAGGTTTTTTAGTGGGTAAACTCGGGGTCTCATTAGCCCACAACGAGGAGTCCCACATATCCACCCGGGTCCGTTCCCCACACCCTGGTGGAATGCGTAACGCATTTTTCCTCTCCTTAAAAAAAAAAAAAAAAAAAAAAAAAAAAAAAAAAAAAAGGTTAGGTTAGGTTAGGTTAGGTTAGGTTAGGTTAGGTTAGGTTAGGTTAGGTTAGGTTAGGTTAGGTTAGGTTAGGTTAGGTTAGGTTCCCCCCCGAGGTGCTGCCACCTTGTCGTGGTGGGGGGGCTTGTGTGTTCCTAGGATCCCCGAGGCTATACCGGACAGGGCTACCCATACCGGGAAGGCGAGGGGGGAGGAGCCAGACTAAGAGCGGCACAACAGGAGGGCAAGGGGCTCTCTCCACATCCTTCTGATCACCAGAAGGCGTAGGAGATGAGCGACCAAAGAGGAGGAAGGACGAAAGTCGGAGGAGTAGTGGTTCTAACAAACCACAGGGGAGTCTACGCCAGCTCCCCTTAAATCCCGGAACCCGCAGCACTCTCCCAACGACCCCCATCAGGGGCGGTATGGGGTACGGGAGGTGCCAGCATTTGCGCGCGGACCGGAGGGCTTGCCTTAATTGGCCGGCCCGCGGGAAGGAAATCCCTTTAAAAACCCGACAGTGAAGTCGTAAAAACCTCTGGACACCGCCCGACCTCCAGAGTAAATAGGGTTACCTTAGGTACAGGGGGCACTGCCTAGGTGGACCGTTTTTCCCCCATACTCGTGGGATTTCAAATGGCAACTAAAAATAAAAATACAAAAACGGTAGATACCAACGACGACTATGGCAAGGAAACGGACATTTTGAATTTGGTGGCGAAAGGGGGCACCCCTAAGGTGCGTGCTGAAGCTATCGATCTTAGTGCGGAAGTTCAGCAACCGATAGTTCTTTTGACCCGGCTATCGGATAGTGAAAGGAAAAGAGGGCACTTGGACCAGCCTGATGACCCAACGCCCGAAAATGGGGCCAAGGTCAATACGGCTCGCAGAGGGAGGGCCGTGGCACAGACATGTGGGAGAGTTAATGGGAGGTTGGGAAAAGGGAACAACCTTTCTGTTATCCCTGAGGGCCGCGAAAGAAGCCCGTTAGACGAGGGGCGTGCTTCACCAACTCTGGCACCAAGTGATCGCGTCTTAGACGTCATCCGCAAAGAGGCCCACGCGATAATAGAGGAGACTCGGAAGTCGGGTAACCTGAGTGGAAGGGTTCACGGCCGGATCAACCGTGCATGCCGGGAAATCCTGCTGGGTGCGGAGAACCTGCAGACGCGCGATGGAGATGACGAAATCCGGGTCCTCAAAGCCGACAACAAAAGGATGAGGGAACAGCTGGCCCACTTAACGGAGGAAACGAAGGCCCTAAGAACAGCGTTTTCGGAGAGGGCTAACCGGCCTGCAGTGTCCAAGCCTGACGAAAACCCAGCGTCGGCTGTGACGGATCTCCTAGCGGAGCTCAAGGAGGACCTAAAAAGGGACCTCCTTGTGTCGCTAGGAGAAATAATTAATGTGAGAATCGGGGAGGTCAAGAGCCTTCTTCCACCTGCCCCGATCCTGCGCCCGCCTTTGGCTGCGGACCGCAGGAGGGCAGAGACCGAAAGGGAAGTGGAGAGGCAACAGGGCCCTTCCTCTGTGCAGCCAACGACGGCAGCAAGAGGGCTGGCACCAAAAAGGGCCGATACAGGGGCTACATTAATGCCCCCTGCCAATACCGGCGCGTCCACAGCAGCGGGTAAGAACAAGAAGAAGGGTAAGAAAAAAAAGAAGGGGAAAACAACGAATCAGGTTTCACAAACGGGGTCGGTGCCACCACCGGAAACCCAGCTACCGGCACAACCACAAACCAACTCGGAGTGGAGGGATGTGGTGGGGAGGAAGGCCGGAAATAAGGCTAAAAAAGCGACGGCAGCGGCATCTCAACTTGCACCGAAGCCAGTGACGAAACGGCCAAGCCGTGGACTGGCCGTCCCTTCCACGGCCGCCATAGTTGTGGCCCTAAAGCCAGAGTCAGAGGCTTCCTATGCCTCGATCCTCACGAGGGTAACTACGTCTTTTGGACTGGCTGAAGTGGGTTTGGAACACGTGAGGGTGCGCAAGACGGCTGACGGGGCCCGTATTATCGAGGTTCCCAATGCAGACAACGGTAGGGCGGCTGATTTTCTGCGAGAGAAAATAGAGAGCCTCGTCGGGAATGATGCCAGGGTCTACAGGCCCATGAAGATGGCCGGTATGAGGGTATCGGGGCTCATTGAGTCTGCGACCCCTGACGCAGTGGCGACGGCAGTCGCGGCCAGGGGTAGTTGCGGAGTTGAGGAAGTGAAAGTGGGCTCCATTCGCTTCGCCTTCAACGGATCCGGCTCGACGCTTGTGAGGTGCCCGGTAACAGTGGCAAAAAAGATTTGCGAGGGTGGGAGGCTGCAGGTGGGGTGGTCCAGTGCGCAGGTTCAGGCCCTAGACCCGGCACCATTTCGCTGCTATAGATGCATGGGAACGGGACACACCAGAGCCATGTGCCCGTCGGAGGTAGAGAGGAGCCAGCTCTGCTTCCGATGCAGCAAGCCGGGGCATAAGGCAGCATCCTGCACGGAGGCACCCTTCTGCGCGGTGTGCCATCACGTCAGGTGCCGAGCCAGTCACAGAATGGGAGGCCAAGGGTGCAACCCCCCACAAACAAGAGGAAGGCAGGACCTTGTCCGGACCCAAGGGCGCAACGAAAGAGATGCCGAACAGGCTGACGAGGGACAAAAAATGGACACTTAATGCCGCTACGCCAACACGGAGCCTTACAAACGAATGCTAACCACTCAGCCCGCGCGCAAGATCTGGTCACGCAGGTCATGGCGGAGTGGAGTGTAAGCGTAGCGGTGGTCGCTGAGCCGTGGTGTGTCCCTCCTCAGCCCAACTGGGCAGGGGCATTGGACGGGAGTGTGGCCATTATAGTCCCGGCTGTCGGCAACTTCCCTACCCTAGTGCTGGTAGACAGGGGGCCAGGCTATGTAGCGGCCAAGTGGGAGAGTATGGTGATTGTGGGCACCTACTTTTCCCCCAACCGGCCACTCAGAGACTTTGAGAGGCACCTGGAAAGCCTGAGTAGGGTGATAAGGAGGGTCGCACCGAAGCCGGTACTATTAATGGGAGACCTCAACGCCAAGAGTGCGGCTTGGGGTTCCCCGGTTGATGATGCGAGGGGCGCGGCGCTTAGGGACTGGGCGGTAGCCATGGGACTGGCAATCGTTAATCGGGGAAATACTAACACCTGCGTGCGGCGGCAGGGGGGGTCCATCGTTGACATAACGATGGCGACTCCTGTCGTCGCCGGTAGGATTGGTGACTGGCGGGTCATGGAGAATGTGGAGACCCTCTCCGACCACGTTTACATTCGGATGAGGGTCGGCCCGTTGGTAGGGGTCCCGCCGCCGCCTATTTCACCCGGGCGATGCGCCGGTAGTAGTTTTCCGCGGTGGTCACTGGCCAGCCTGGACAGGATTATGGCAAATGAGGCTGCCATTATAGAAGCCTGGTGTGCGGCTCCGCCGTCTGCATTGGGTGTAGAGGGGCGGGCAGTCCACTTCCGCAAGTCACTAACGACCGTGTGCGACGCTGGAATGAAGAGGGCGAAGCGGCTGCCCGGTAAACGGAGCGTTTATTGGTGGTCGGAAGAGATAGCGGCCCTTCGAGCCACCGCAAATGCCGCCAGGCGGGACTATACCCGATGCAGGCGCCGGCGACACACCGCAGAGGAGGAGGAAGTGCTGCTGGGAGCCTTACATGCAGCAAAAGGGGCCCTCACCACTGCCATCTCCAAAAGAAAAGATGAAGCCCGCGAGGAGTTCATATGCACACTTGATGCGGACCCATGGGGGCGACCGTACAAGATCGTTAGAAACAAGTTGAAACACGCTCCCCCCATGGAGTCACTCGAGCCGGAACTCCTTGCGAGGGTGGTAGAGGGTCTCTTCCCGGCAGCACCGGCCTTTACGCCTCCTGTCATGGCGGTGCCGACAAGCGAGAGGGAGAACTTGGGTGAAGCGCCCACAGTCACTGACCTGGAAATCCTAGGGGCAGTCATCCGCCTCAAGTCTCGCAGAAAGGCCCCGGGGCCTGATGGTGTGCCAGGGAAGCTTATTCCCCTGGTGATGAAACACCTGGGGGTCCGACTGCGGGACATTTTTGATGACTGCCTCAAGGAGGGGATATTCCCTAAATGCTGGAAAGAGGGAAGACTGTGCCTGCTGCGGAAGGAGGGTCGTCCAGCTGACTCTCCTTCAGGGTACCGCCCTATCGTCCTTCTGGATGAAGTGGGCAAAATGCTCGAGCGCATTATAGCGCGCCGCATTTTGGGCCATCTGGAGGACACGGGCCCGAACATTAGTGACAGACAGTTCGGGTTCCGGGAGGGGCGGTCCACGATCGACGCAGTGGGCACACTGAAAAAGTTCAGCGACCTTGCAGTGGAAAAAAGAGAGGGAGCCATTGCAGTATCACTGGATATTGCCAACGCTTTTGGCTCCCTCCCTTACGAGGTAATTAAGGAGGCACTCCGCTACCACAATGTGCCTCCATATCTGAGGGCAATCGTGGAGCACTACCTGTCTGAAAGGGTAGTGCTCTACGACGGAAACAGTGGTCGTCTAGAGAGGCGGATGGAGTGCGGTGTTCCGCAGGGGTCGGTGCTGGGACCCCTACTGTGGAACATCGGCTTCGACTGGGCAATCCGCGGCGCACAGCTCCCCCGCATGGTGACAATCTGCTATGCAGATGACACCATGGTCGCCGTGCGGGGTAAAGAATTGAGGGAGACCCTAAGAAGGGTAACGGTGGCCACGGAGCTGATTGTTGGGCGGATCAGTCTCCTGGGCCTCAGGGTTGCACTTGCAAAAACGGACGCAGTGGTCTTCGGAGGGAGAGGTTGGCGGCTACGTGCCGTCGAGACGATCCCCGTTGGGGGTGAAGTGGTCCAGGTCAAGGCCCATATCAAATACTTGGGCCTAATCCTGGATCGCAAGTGGGATTTCGGGGAGCATTTCTCACAACTAGCTCCCCGACTCGTCGGCACCGCGGCTGCGTTGGGCCGCCTCTTACCAAATATAGGCGGCCCAAAGGCCCCATGTCGGCGTCTCTTTGCTAACGTGGTGCGTAGCATGGCACTATACGGGGCGCCGATATGGGCAGACCGACTGGCAGAGAGGACGAGGGCTCTCCTCCGAAGACCACAGAGGGTAATCACCCAGAGAATGGGCCGATGCTTCCGGACGGTGTCGTTCGCGGCTGCGTGCGCTCTAGCCGGAACACCGCCATGGGAGCTGGACGCGAGGCTGCTGGCGGAGCGTCACAGAGAGCGGGTAGAGGCCAGGACGAGCGAGGAGCGCCTGGCTCCCCAAGAGGTTGCCGAAAGGCGACGGATGGCGGTCCAGCGGGAGCGGGACCGCTGGAAAGAAATGCTGGAGGACTCCCCCTATGGCACGCGAACCATAGGGGCAATCCTCCCGTCCTTAGAGGGTTGGCTGGACCGCAAAACGGGTAGCCTTACGTTCAGGTTGGTGCAGGTAATGACCGGGCATGGCTGCTTCGGTCATTACCTGCACAACATTAGGAGGGAGCAGACCCCAGTCTGCCACCACTGCGGTGCGGAGGACGATACGGCCCAGCACACTCTGGTGGAATGTCAGAGCTGGGTCGTGGAGCGCAGTGCACTGGTTGCGGCGCTGGGGACGGACGATCTCTCGCTGCACAGTGTTGTGAGCTGTATGCTGAGCAGCGAGAGATCGTGGGAGGCAGCGGCAAACTTCGCGGAAGAAGTAATGTCGCAGAAAGAGCAAGCGGAGCGGGAGCGTGAAGAAAGAGCTGACGCGCATCCGCTCCGGCGCAGACGGATGGGGAGGAGGCGGCTGCAATATATCAACCGCCTACTCCCACAGTAGGGCCTGTGGGTTGGGGGCCCACACTTAAGGCCCTACACGTCTGGGGGAGGGGTTGTTGCGTTGCCAACCCTTCCCTCCTTCGGCGCGAGGGTGCACCGGTGTAATACCGGGGCAGCCGGGGGGACGTCGTGGTAGAATGCTTGCGACCCCATGGCGTCCCCCTACAACGGCAGTGAGGGTAACGCCGCTGGGTTTTTAGTGGGTAGTTCTCCTCCCCTCCCTCCGACTACCTCGGAGGGGGTTGCGGGAGGAGAGAGCCCCACATAACCCCCCACCTTGGCCTCCCCCGGGCCCGGGGGGTATGCGCCTCCCTAGACTCTTGAGGCTAGGGGGGATAAACGCATTTTCCCAGCGCGAAAAAAAAAAAAAAAAAAAAAAAAAAAAAAAAAAAAAAAAGGTTTGCGACGGGAAGGGATTAATCTGCATGCGGCCAGCATGCAGATTACGCCGAAAGTGGCAGGCGGCTCAGCGCGCGACGGCTCTGGCCGCTTTGTGCGGCGAGGGCAGAGCGGGGAGCGCTCTGCGGGAGGGGCCTCGGGCTCGCTCCGGCTGGCAGCCACGGGCGCGGGGCGGGGAGCCCCAGAGAAGGGACACGCGCTGGCGCAGGTGCGAGAGCTGAGGGTGTCCCTCGAAAGACTGGACGCCCCTAGACCGAGTAGTAAGGCGAGAACTGATAGCGGTGCATCCGGGTCTGACTCCAGTCTGGTGACCCTCAAATCACGGTCCGGGTCGGACTCGGGTTCACCGCCTCAGAGAGAGAAAGCCCGCTTCTGGCAGGGACAGGGCCCGAAACGGTTATGTATGGAGCTGTCGGAGAGCAGCGAAGATGACCCGCCGCTGGCTCCACCAACGCCTGCCCCAGGGGCCGCCGCGGCGTTTAAAAAACAAAGGGGCCGCCCTCCAACAACTGGCGAGTACGTCGGCCTCGCGGCGTCCCAACGGGCGCTTAACGAGGCCAAAAGGGAGGCGATCCTGCTGGAAGCGGAGAAGGATCTTGCCAGAGACGCTGCGCTGGCGGAGCGATCTCGGATCTCCCGTCTGTCCGAATCCTCGCGGGAAGGCGAAGCAACTCCTAACACAGTGGCAAATATGAGAAATACCGTGGAGGAGCCAGATTACGATCCTGAGGCTAAGAGAATGGAAAGGGCTAGCGTTCAGCGGATGCCATCGCCTCGCCCTCAGAGAGGCTGCATAAGGCTGTCGACTGACCCTGCGGCGGATGACCTCTCCTTAGCCGGGCTCACCCAGCAAGTTCAGGGTAACTTAGAGTCCGTGGCCTCCGTAGCCGCCAAATCGAGCAACCTCAAGGGCACTTCCGTGAAGGCCCTCAAAGACTCCGTCGCGTCGCTCCGAGGAATATTCGAAGTCCTCATTGAGCGCACTTCTTCAGAAGAGACGCGGCGACTGCAGGCACAAAACGATCGCCTGCGCGAGGAGCTGACTGAGCTTCGCTCTGAGATGGCACAGCTGAGGAGGGAGGTCCAGGTCCAGTACAGGAGGCAGTCTCCGAACCCCACTTCGGTCAAGGAAAAGACCCTACCCGTCAGTGAGACGACCAGCATGGACGACGTGGTGCGGTCCATCACGGCCCAGGTGGGGCTGATGCTGGATGCTAGGTTTGGAGCCTTAGAGATCGAGGGCAGGCTGCTTCCGGCCCAACCAACGCGGCCCTTGTTGGCCGCCAACCAGAGGCAAAAAGCTGAGCAGGCTATATCTCAGAGCCAGGGACCTGTGCCCGCGCCCGAATTGGCTCCCGTCTCGCCAGCCCCCGTCCTGCCCCCAACGCGAGGTCCCCCAAACCTAACGGAGGAGCCCCAAAAAGGGGATAAAGGGAAGGGAAAAGGGAAGAAGGGCAATAAGAAGGCTAAAAAGCCGACTTTGGCCGCGGTTGAGGCTTCCGCTTCCAGAAAAGACGTTCCTGAGACGTCGCGTCCGCTTCCACCGGCTCCCAAGACACTGAAAAGCGCGTGGAACGTGGCGGTTGGAAATGGGGTGAAGAGCCACGGGAATGTCAACGCAGCGAAAAACACTCCGCCTGCTCGCTCCGAGGCTCGCTCCGAGGCTCGTAAACTCCGACCTCCTAGGTCAGCGGCCGTCGTGCTGACCCTCAAACCGGAGGCAGAGCAACGCGGTGTGACCTACGCGAAGGTAATGGCGGACGCTAGAAACGGTGTTAAGCTGGCCGAGCTGGGCATTGAGGGAATAAGATTTAAGAGGGCAGCCACTGGTGCGCGTGTCCTGGAGTTGCCGGGAGCGACCAGTGGTGACAAGGCCGATTCTCTGGCAAAAGCCCTCAGCGACGTCCTGGGAGATGACGTCGTCCGGATTGACAGGCCCACCAAGACTGCTGACGTACGGCTTGTGGGCTTGGATGACTCGGTCGAAGTCAACGACATAATTGCCGCGGTGGTGGAGGCAACAGAATGCCGAGCGTCATCTGTCAAGTGTGGAAATATACGCATAGACTACAATGGCCTCGGCACAGTGCTGGTTAGCT
Source organism: Epinotia demarniana (assembly GCA_945867215.1). Classification (NCBI taxonomy): domain Eukaryota; kingdom Metazoa; phylum Arthropoda; class Insecta; order Lepidoptera; family Tortricidae; genus Epinotia; species Epinotia demarniana. Next base: position 12,115,008 of record OX244286.1, read on the forward strand.
GCCCCGTGGTAGCAGCTAAAAAGATTTGCGGGTCTGGCCGTCTCAAAGTGGGGTGGGTGATGGCACAGGTCAAGCTCCTGCCCGCTAGACAGATGCGGTGCTACCGGTGCCTTGAATCGGGGCATGTTAAGGCACAGTGTGTGGCGGAGGTTGACCGTAGTGACATATGCTACCGCTGCGGACAGGCTGGCCACAAAGCTGGCACGTGCACAGCCGAGCCGCACTGCGTTTTATGCGCAGTGGCAGGCAAAGCGGCCAACCACAGGATGGGTAATAAATCTTGCAACCCGCCGAAGACAAAGAAGAGCAAGAAGAAGTCTGGTGATGGCTCTGGGGCCCCCTCACCGCCTTCTTGTCCCCCTGCCTCAGAAGAGGCTTGCGACGAGGTGTCATCAATGGAAGTTACTCAAGAGTAATGGCCCTTAGAATATTGCAGGCGAATATCAACCACTGCGCTAGGGCTCAAGACCTCTTATGTCAGAGCATGGCGCAGTGGTTGATCCATATTGCGGTTGTGGCGGAGCCATATTCAGTCCCGCTGAGGGACAATTGGGTCGGAGACACCAATGGAGTCGTGGCGCTGGTCTCCCACACCGCTAACGGAGCCCCGCCCTTTGAAAGGGTGTCTCGAGGCCCAGGGTACGTGGCGGCGGTCGTGGGAGACTTAACTGTAATTGGTGTTTATTTTTCGCCAAACCGGAGCCTGGCTGAATTTGAACAGTTTTTGGAAGATGTCGGTGCCCTGATCGGCAGAACTCACCCGCACCCGGTTCTAGTTGCTGGGGATCTGAATGCAAAATCAGTGGCGTGGGGCTCTCCAGCAACAGATACGCGCGGCAACGAGCTATTGGAGTGGGTGGTCTCAACTGGCCTGGTGATACACAACAGGGGAACGGTTGACACGTGCGTGCGGCAACAGGGCGGCTCTATTGTGGACGTCACGTTCACGGATGCTGCCCTGGCGCGCCGTGTCCAGGGCTGGGGAGTTTTGGTGGGTGTAGAGACACTGTCGGACCACCGCTACATTCGGTTCGACATATCTGCATCTCCAATGACCCAAACCAGCCAGAGACGGACTCCATCATCCCTCGGCCCACGATGGGTGCTGAAGAAAATGGACAGGGAGTTATTAAAGGAGGCAGCCATCGTTGAGGCATGGCAGGCCGACTCTCTGGAGCCGATTGCGGAGGTGGAGGCTGGAGCCGGGTGGTTCCAGGACGCTATGTCGCGTGTATGTGACGCGGCGATGCCCCGGGCCAAGCGCCTCCCTCCAAGACGCTGTGTGTACTGGTGGTCTCCGGACCTTGCACACCTGCGCGAAGAGTGCGTGCTTGCGAGACGCCAGTACACGAGATATCGAAGTCACCGGCAGCGAGACGGTGCAACAGAAGCGGCGCTGTACAGCATTTACAAGGAGGGAAAAATGGCACTGAAAGCCGCCATCGGGCAAGCGATCGACCGGTCTCGAGAAGAGTTTCTGGAGACTCTGAACAGTGATCCATGGGGCAGGCCATACAAGCTTGTGAGGCAAAAGCTTCGTCCGTGGGCCCCGCCGCTAACGCAGAGTCTCCAGCCCTGGCTGCTGGACGACGTAGTTGCGGCTTTATTTCCACATAGGCCTCAACAAATCCCGCCGCCCATGGCTGAAACTGGGAGTGCCGAGAGGCAGCGGGAAGCGGAGACGGAGACGCCTAGCGTTACTGAAGGTGAGCTGGGAGCAGCAGTCTTGAGGCTGAAGGCCAAAAACACGGCACCCGGGCTAGACGGAATCCCGGGTCGAGCCTGGGTCCTAGCCATGAGTGCCATTGAGCCGAGGCTGCGACGGCTGTTCAGTTTGTGTCTGGAGCAGGGCCGCTTCCCTGACGCCTGGAAGATTGGTCGGCTGGTCCTGCTGAAAAAGGAGGGTCATCCTGCGGACTCACCGTCGGCCTACCGGCCTATCGTGTTGCTTGATGAGGTTGGCAAGCTCTTTGAACGGATCATCGCAAACCGCCTCAACAAGCACCTAGCGACCGAGGGGCCGAACTTGGCCGATTGCCAGTACGGATTTCGCAGTGGTCGCTCGACCATACACGCGATCCTGCAGGTGAAGAGGATAGCGGAAGAAGCAGTGTCTCGGGGCGAGGTCGTCTTGGCAGTGTCTCTTGACATTGCCAACGCCTTCAACACCCTCCCCTGGGATTGCATAAATGAGGCGCTCCTGTACCACCAGGTGCCCCACCACCTTAGCCGAATAGTGAAGGCCTACCTGCTGCGGAGGTTTGTGGCCTTCCCCGGGCAACATGAGTGGGGGCGGCGGGAGATGGTGTGCGGTGTTCCGCAGGGGTCGGTGCTAGGGCCACTCCTGTGGAACATCGGATACGATTGGGTGTTGCGGGGAGGTCGTCTGCGTGGAGTCGACCTGGTGTGCTACGCGGACGACACCCTCGTAACGGCGAGGGGGGCTTCATTTAGAGAGGCTGCCATCCTTGCCACAGCGGCCGTAGCCCATGTTGTGAGCAAAATAAGACGACTAGGCCTGGAGGTCGCGTTAAATAAATCGGAGGCGATCTGTTTTCACGGACCCCGAAGAGCGCCCCAGGCTGGCTCGCACATTATCGTGGGAGGTGTCCAGATTTCCGTACAACGTACGATGCGGTATCTGGGCATCATACTGGACAGTCGGTGGTCATTCCAGGCTCACTTCGAGCGCGTGACCCCAAAGTTGTTGGGCGCGGCCGCTGCGCTTGGGCGCCTGCTCCCGAACCTTCGGGGGCCGAAAGCGTCGTGTCGACGCTTGTACTCGGGTGTCATACGCTCCATAGCCCTGTACGGAGCCCCAGTGTGGGCCAACGACCTTCATGCCAGGAACATCACCCAACTGCGCCGAGCGCAACGGGTGATGGCGATAAGGTCTGTACGGGGCTATCGGACGATCTCCGGAGAGGCGGCGTGCGTGCTGGCCGGATCCCTGCCATGGGACTTGGACGCGAGGACTCTCGCGTCAGTCTTCTTCTGGCGCGAGGAGGCGCGAGCTAGGGATTTCTGGCCAGCACCGCGAGAGGTAGAGGCCAAGCGAGAGGCGCTCTCCCGCGAGGCAGTCGCGGAGTGGGTGGTCCGGCTGGGGCAGCCGAGTGCGGGCGCCTGGACAGTCGAGGCGATCCGGCCGGTCCTGTCGCAGTGGCTGGAGCGGGCACACGGGGCTCTCACCTTCCGGCTCGTGCAGGTTCTCTCGGGACACGGATGTTTCGGGAGATACCTGCACAAAGTTGCCGGCAGAGAGCCAACGGAGGAATGCCACGAGTGCGGCGCGGCGGTCGACACGGCACAGCACACGCTGGAGGCGTGTCCAGCGTGGAGGCTAGAGCGCAATGACCTCATGGCCATAGTGGGGCCGGACCTGTCGCTCCCAGCCGTGGTCAAATCCATGGTTGACAGCGACAGGTCTTGGCAAGCAGTTAAGGCCTTCTGCGAGACAGTTGTCCAGCAGAAGGAACAGGCGGAACGGGCCAGGGAGGTCGACCCAGTGGCCGACCCACGGCGCCGCAGGCGTGCTGGACGAAGGCGAGCTGCGCAGGATCGCCGCCTGCCTCCGTAGACTGTCAGCGGGGTGATAGGCATGGGGACGCCTGTCATCCCTCAGGTTCCGAGCGGGTGCCGGTAAACTCAAAAACGACCGAGGTCAAACAGGACCTCCGGAGGCGGCCTCCTACAAATTGGAGCGGTGCTGGTGGTGCTGGAGAAGTAAAGCGCAAGCGTTCCTTCAGCCCACCGCTAAAGCACAAAGACGGCAGACGGAGAGGTTTTTTAGTGGGTAAACTCGGGGTCTCATTAGCCCACAACGAGGAGTCCCACATATCCACCCGGGTCAGTCCCCACACCCTGGTGGAATGCGTAACGCATTTTTCCTCTCCTAAAAAAAAAAAAAAAAAAAAAAAAAAAAAAAAAAAAAAAAAAAAAAAAAAAAGGTTAGGTTAGGTTAGGTTAGGTTAGGTTAGGTTGGGGTGCATGGACTGGTAGACCTCCTTGCGGTGCACCCTGGGAGGGGGAAAATAGCCGCTCAGTTGCGCGTTCGCTATGTTCCCTCTGCTAACTATCAGTCACAGGTGGTAGTTGCAGTGAGTTTCTCCTGCGTAGGCTTCAATGCCGTGTTTCGAAGTGCGCTGCTCCCGGCCGCCTCAGCTCATCTGAGGTAGCAGGGGATGCAGCCTGTTCCGGTTGCTCTGCAACCGCAGGGCAGTGGCGGAGGTGCTTTGCACCGTTTACTTAGGGTCGAACCAGAAATGGTGGCGACGGGTGCGACGATGTGCCAGGTGCACTCGACATTAAGTCGACGTCGGACCAACCGTTGCTTGTCACGAGGCCGTAGTCATGTTATGCGGCTTCTGACGAGCACCGGGGGCCTTGCCTTAACTGGCCGGGCCGCGAGGAAGAAAACCTCAATAAAAAATCACCCCCAATCCTAAGCGGCGGAGCACCGCGAGAGGATGCATGGCTGAGGTGGAGTCAGTCGCTAGTGCTTTCCCCGTCAGTGTACCGGCCGACACTCTGACGGGAGACGCTAGGCTTATCCAGGTGCAGAGGGCACCGCCTGGATGGACCATTATCCCTCCTACTCGTGGGAATCATATGGATCTGAAAAATAAATTAAAAAAATCGAAGTTAGGAGAAGGGAAACCCAAGGTGATGGGTACTAAGGTGGAAAAGCGCGGCCGCAGAAACTGCAGCGACGCGGCGGAAAAAATGGCGGAAAGCGTGGCAGATATGTTGTCAGCAGCTGAAGGAGAAGAATCAGACTGCACTCTGATATCTGTCAGATCGAGGTCGAGCTCGAGAGCCTCTGGGCGATTTTGGGCTAAGGACCGCTCCAGAAGTGCTAGTGGCGAGGGTTCCTTGAACCTATCGGAGGAGTCGGAGACGTTGGAACCTAGCGAGGTTAAACGTCCGAGAGGCAGAGGCCGCCCGCCGACGACAGGCCAGTATGTAGGCCTAGCAGCCGCGCAAAGAGCCTTCAACGAGGCGAAACGGGAGGCTCTCGAGTTGGAGGCGGAGCTGGAAATTGCAAACCAAGTGAAAGCAGTGAGACAGCTACGGGACAAACGTCCCGCCGAGTCACATTCAGCCAGTGAAGACGTAGACGAAACTGCTGAAGAGATTGCCAAGAGGGTGACAGCCCGTACGGCAATCATTAAGGACGTGACGCAAAGGTCGAAGAACCTCAAAGGGACCTCCGTGCGGGCCCTCAAAGAGGCAGCGGATGGAATCGCTGAGGATGTCCAGATCCTTTACGTGCGTTTGCATGCGGAGATGGCCAGCCTTCGTGAGGAATTGACTCAGCTGAAGGCAGAGGTGGGACGTACGAGGTCGAGAGAAAGCCCTCTGCGCGAGCTCCCGCCCTCCGCAGCCAGCGAAGATGCAGAAATGCCTGATACGCATCCTGGCCCAGAAGAAGAAGTGTCGTCGCCACGTAGAAATCAACCGGCGACAAACCCCTTGTTCGCTACAAGGGACGACGAATTTATGCGTGCAGTGGCTCTACAAGTTGGAGCAATAGTGAGCGCACGCCTGGACGGGCTAGAAGCCGAGGGTCGTCTGCTTCCGGCGAAACAGCTGCGACCGCCACTGGCAGCGGGCAGCAAAAAACAGGGGGCGGCACCCGCGACTTCTCTTGCGGCGAAAACGACGGCTGGCTCGAGTGGAAAGGTGGTGGTGATAGATGCCACCAAAAAACCCCAGTCCATTCCAGCTTCTGGAGTGTCAAATAGAGCCGCGAAGAAGAAGGCCAACAAAAAGAAGGGAAAGGGAAGGGCTGCGACCCAAGAAACAACGGAGTCGCCCATGCCCCGCGTTTTGCCACCTGCACCCGCGTCTATGAAAAAGACCTGGACCGATGTGGTGAGCAAGGGGAGCAGACGGAGGGCCGCGCAGAGTGCTGCTCAGCCGCAAACTGTGGGAAAGGCGAAAACTGGAAAGCTGAGAGCCCCAAGATCGGCGGCCGTGGTGCTCACCCTACAACCAGAAGCGGTAGAGAGGGGCGTCACCTACAGGGACGTGATTGCTGAGGCTAGGACCAAGGTCAAGCTGACGGAGTTGGATATCCCTGGCGGGCTTCGCTTCCGGCGGGCGGCTACCGGAGCGTGCATCCTTGAGGTTACTGGTGCATCCAGCGGGGATAAAGCCGACAAACTTGCCGAAGCAATTCAGCAGCAGGTCGGCACGGACAAAATACGGGTGTCTAGGCCCTCGAAATGTGTCGATATCCGTATCACCGGCTTAGATGAATCCGTCTCTCCGGAAGAGGTGGTCGCTGCGGTGGCAAACACGGGAGAATGTGCCGTGGACACAGTTAAGGCGGGTGCAATACGCCAAGGCTTCTCGGGGCTTAGCACGGTGCTAGTTCGTTGCCCGGTCTTGGCCGCCAAAAAGGTCGTAGCCAGGGGCCGCCTACTTGTAGGCTGGGTCTCTGCCCAAGTGAGGCTGCTGGAGCAGAGGCCTCTACGGTGCTTCCGATGCTTCCGAAATGGGCACGTGAGCGCGCAATGCCAGTCGGAAACGGACCGGTCAAAGAGCTGCTTTAATTGCGTCAAAGAAGGTCACAAAGCGGCTCAATGTACGGATTCTTCGCACTGCGCTGAGTGTGCGTCGGCTGGCAAGCCATCCGACCACAGGATTGGCAGTAAGGCGTGCACTGCGCCAAAAACTACCGGGAGAAGGAAAGCTGCCGATGGCCCTCGGGCTCCCTCGCAGCCAGTCCAGTCGCTAGCCACTGCAGAGGCCGCGACAGAGGAGGATTTAACGATGGTCGTGGGTTAAATGGCGACCATCGAATTCCTACAGGTGAACCTGAACCACGATGCTAGGGCCCAGGACCTCCTCTGTCAGAGCGTGGCCCAGTGGTCGATCCACATCGCCATACTGTCGGAGCCCTACAGAGTGCCTGTCAGAGAGGACTGGGCCGGGGACCTGGACGGAGCCGTGGCCATAGTTACGCGGAGCGCCGCCGGCTCCAATCCGTTTAGACGCGTAATTAAGGGCCACGGCTGCGTTGCGGCGATCTGCGGGGATTTGGCGGTGATTGGGGTATATTTCTCCCCAAACAAAAGCCTGGCCGAGTTCGAGATGTTCTTGGTGGAGGTCGGTGCCCTTGTTGGTCAGTTGCATCCCATCCCGGTCATAGTAGCCGGTGATTTCAACGCAAAGAACGCGGTGTGGGGGTGCCCAGTCACAGACCCGCGAGGAAATACCCTTTTGGAGTGGGCAATCACCGCAAACCTGGCTGTCGCGAACAGGGGAACGGCAAACACGTGCGTGCGGCAACAGGGCGGCTCTATTGTAGACATCACGTTTGCACACGCCGCCCTGGCATGCCGTGTTCAGGGATGGGAGGTCCTGGTTGACGTCGAGACTCTTTCGGATCACCGGTACATTCGGTTTGGAGTCTCGGCGCTTCCCGTACCCGCTCTGCCAAGACGTAACGACCCGGTTGAGAACGGCCCGCGCTGGGCGGTCAAAAAACTTGACCGGGAGGCCCTAGAGCTGGCGGCCATGGTGCGGACATGGACTACGCCAACGGAAGAGGTGGCGGACGTAGAGGCTGAAGTCGAATGGTTCCGCAATAGCATGACAGATGTCTGCGATGCGGCCATGCCCCGGGCCAAGGCCTTCTCTCCCCGTCGTGCCGTTTACTGGTGGTCTCCGGACCTTGCACAGCTGCGCGAGGAGTGCGTGCTTGCGAGACGCCAGTATACGAGATACAGAAGTCGACATCGGCGTGACGAAGCGACAGTAGCGGCCCTGTACAGCAGGTACAAGGAGGGAAAAGTGGCACTGAAAGCCGCCATTGGGCAAGCGATCGACCGGTCTCGAGAAGAGTTTCTGGAGACTCTGAACAGCGATCCATGGGGCAGGCCATACAAGCTCGTGAGGCAAAAGCTTCGTCCGTGGGCCCCGCCGCTAACGCAGAGTCTCCAGCCGCAGCTGCTGGACGACGTAGTTGCTGCTCTATTTCCGCAGAGGCCCCAGCAGAGCCCGCCGCCCATGGCTGAAACTGGGAGTGCGGAGAGGCAGCGGGAAGCGGAGACGGAGACGCCGAGCGTTACAGAAGGTGAGCTGGGAGCAGTGGTCTTGAGGCTGAAGGCTAAAAACACGGCACCCGGGCTAGACGGAATCCCGGGTCGAGCCTGGGTCCTAGCCATGAGTGCCATTGAGCCGAGGCTGCGACGGCTGTTCAGTTTGTGTCTGGAGCAGGGCCGCTTCCCTGACGCCTGGAAGATTGGTCGGCTGGTCTTACTGAAAAAGGAGGGTCGTCCTGCGGACTCACCGTCGGCCTACCGGCCCATCGTGTTGCTTGATGAGGTTGGCAAGCTCTTTGAGCGGATCATTGCGAACCGCCTCAACAAGCACCTAGCGACCGAGGGGCCGAACTTGGCCGATTGCCAGTACGGATTCCGCAGTGGTCGCTCGACCATACACGCGATCCTGCAGGTGAAGAGGATAGCGGAAGAGGCAGTATCTCGGGATGAGGTCGTCTTGGCAGTGTCTCTTGACATTGCCAACGCCTTCAATACCCTCCCCTGGGATTGCATAAATGAGGCGCTCCTGTACCACCAGGTGCCCCACCATCTTAGCCGAATAGTGAAGGCCTACCTGCTGCGGAGGTTTGTGGCCTTCCCCGGGCAACATGAGTGGGGGCGGCGGGAGATGGTGTGCGGTGTTCCGCAGGGGTCGGTGCTAGGGCCACTCCTGTGGAACATCGGATACGATTGGGTGTTGCGGGGAGGTCGTCTGCGCGGAGTCGACCTGGTGTGCTACGCGGACGACACCCTCGTAACGGCGAGGGGGGCTTCATTTAGAGAGGCTGCCATCCTTGTCACAGCGGCCGTAGCCCATGTTGTGAGCAAAATAAGACGACTAGGCCTGGAGGTCGCGTTAAACAAATCGGAGGCGATCTGTTTTCACGGACCCCGAAGAGCGCCCCAGGCTGGCTCGCACATTATCGTGGGAGGTGTCCAGATTTCCGTACAACGTACGATGCGGTATCTGGGCATCATACTGGACAGTCGGTGGTCATTCCAGGCTCACTTCGAGCGCGTGACCCCAAAGTTGTTGGGTGCGGCCGCTGCGCTTGGGCGCCTGCTCCCGAACCTTGGGGGGCCGAAAGCGTCATGTCGACGCTTGTACTCGGGTGTCATACGCTCCATAGCCCTGTACGGAGCCCCAGTGTGGGCCAACGACCTTCATGCCAGGAACATCACCCAACTGCGCCGAGCGCAACGGGTGATGGCGATAAGGTCTGTGCGGGGTTATCGGACGATCTCCGGAGAGGCGGCGTGCGTGCTGGCCGGATCCCTGCCATGGGACTTGGACGCGAGGACTCTCGCGTCAGTCTTCTTCTGGCGCGAGGAGGCGCGAGCTAGGGATTTCTGGCCAGCACCGCGAGAGGTCGAGGCCAAGCGAGAGGCGCTCTCCCGCGAGGCAGTCGCGGAGTGGGTGGTCCGGCTGGGGCAGCCGAGTGCGGGCGCTCGGACAGTCGAGGCGATCCGGCCGGTCCTGTCACAGTGGCTGGAGCGGGCACACGGGGCTCTGACCTTCCGGCTCGTGCAGGTTCTCTCGGGACACGGATGTTTCGGGAGATACCTGCACAAAGTTGCCGGCAGAGAGCCGACGGAGGAATGCCACGAGTGCGGCGCGCCGGTCGACACGGCACAGCACACGCTGGAGGTGTGTCCAGCGTGGAGGCCAGAGCGCAATGACCTCATGGCCATAGTGGGGCCGGACCTGTCGCTCCCAGCCGTGGTCAAATCCATGGTTGACAGCGACAGGTCTTGGCAAGCAGTTAAGGCCTTCTGCGAGACAGTTGTCCAGCAGAAGGAACAGGCGGAACGGGCCAGGGAGGTCGACCCAGTGGCCGACCCACGGCGCCGCAGGCGTGCAGGACGAAGGCGAGCTGCGCAGGATCGCCGCCTGCCTCCGTAGACTGTCAGCGGGGTGACAGGCATGGGGACGCCTGTCATCCCTCAGGTCCCGAGCGGGTGCCGGTAAGCACCGGCACAAAACGACCGAGGTCCAAAAGACCTCCGGAGGCGGCCTCCTACAAATGGGAGCGGTGCTGGTGGTGCTGGAGAAGTAAAGCGCAAGCGTTCCTTCAGCCCACCGCTAAAGCACGAAGACGGCCGACGGAGAGGTTTTTTAGTGGGTAAACTCGGGGTCTCATTAGCCCACAACGAGGAGTCCCACATATCCACCCGGGTCCGTCCCCACACCCTGGTGGAATGCGTAACGCATTTTTCCTCTCCTTAAAAAAAAAAAAAAAAAAAAAGGTTAGGTTAGGTTGGGGTGCATGGACTGGTAGACCTCCTCGTGGTGCACCCTGGGAGGGGGAAGATAGCCGCTCAGTTGCGCGTTCGCTATGTTCCCTCTGCTAACTATCAGTCACAGGTGGCAGTTGCAGTGAGTTTCTCCTGCGTAGGCTTCAATGCCGTGTTTCGAAGTGCGCTGCTCCCGGCCGCCTCAGCTCATCTGAGGTAGCAGGGGATGCAGCCTGGTCCGGTTGCTCTGCAACCGCAGGGCAGTGGCGGAGGTGCTTTGCACCGTTTACTTAGGGTCGAACCAGAAATGGTGGCGACGGGTGCGACGATGTGCCAGGTGCACTCGACATTAAGTCGACGTCGGACCAACCGTTGCTTGTCACGAGGCCGTAGTCATGTTATGCGGCTTCTGACGAGCACCGGGGGCCTTGCCTTAACTGGCCGGGCCGCGAGGAAGAAAACCTCAATAAAAAATCACCCCCAATCCTAAGCGGCGGAGCACCGCGAGAGGATGCATGGCTGAGGTGGAGTCAGTCGCTAGTGCTTTCCCCGTCAGTGTACCGGCCGACACTCTGACGGGAGACGCTAGGCTTATCCAGGTGCAGAGGGCACCGCCTGGATGGACCATTATCCCTCCTACTCGTGGGAATCATATGGATCTGAAAAATAAATTAAAAAAATCGAAGTTAGGAGAAGGGAAACCCAAGGTGATGGGTACTAAGGTGGAAAAGCGCGGCCGCAGAAACTGCAGCGACGCGGCGGAAAAAATGGCGGAAAGCGTGGCAGATATGTTGTCAGCAGCTGAAGGAGAAGAATCAGACTGCACTCTGATATCTGTCAGATCGAGGTCGAGCTCGAGAGCCTCTGGGCGATTTTGGGCTAAGGACCGCTCCAGAAGTGCTAGTGGGGAGGGTTCCTTGAACCTATCGGAGGAGTCGGAGACGTTGGAACCTAGCGAGGTTAAACGTCCGAGAGGCAGAGGCCGCCCGCCGACGACAGGCCAGTATGTAGGCCTAGCAGCCGCGCAAAGAGCCTTCAACGAGGCGAAACGGGAGGCTCTCGAGTTGGAGGCGGAGCTGGACATTGCAAACCAAGTGAAAGCAGTGAGACAGCTGCGGGACAAACGTCCCGCCGAGTCACATTCAGCCAGTGAAGACGTAGACGAAACTGCTGAAGAGATTGCCAAGAGGGTGACAGCCCGTACGGCAATCATTAAGGACGTGACGCAAAGGTCGAAGAACCTGAAAGGGACCTCCGTGCGGGCCCTCAAAGAGGCAGCGGATGGAATCGCTGAGGATGTCCAGATCCTTTACGTGCGTTTGCATGCGGAGATGGCCAGCCTTCGTGAGGAATTGACTCAGCTGAAGGCAGAGGTGGGACGTACGAGGTCGAGAGAAAGCCCTCTGCGCGAGCTCCCGCCCTCCGCAGCCAGCGAAGATGCAGAAATGCCTGATACGCATCCTGCCCCAGAAGAAGAAGTGTCGTCGCCACGTAGAAATCAACCGGCGACAAACCCCTTGTTCGCTACAAGGGACGACGAATTTATGCGTGCAGTGGCTCTACAAGTTGGAGCAATAGTGAGCGCACGCCTGGACGGGCTAGAAGCCGAGGGTCGTCTGCTTCCGGCGAAACAGCTGCGACCGCCACTGGCAGCGGGCAGCAAAAAACAGGGGGCGGCACCCGCGACTTCTCTTGCGGCGAAAACGACGGCTGGCTCGAGTGGAAAGGTGGTGGTGATAGATGCCACCAAAAAACCCCAGTCCATTCCAGCTTCTGCAGCGTCAAATAGAGCCGCGAAGAAGAAGGCCAACAAAAAGAAGGGAAAGGGAAGGGCTGCGACCCAAGAAACAACGGAGTCGCCCATGCCCCGCGTTTTGCCACCTGCACCCGCGTCTATGAAAAAGACCTGGACCGATGTGGTGAGCAAGGGGAGCAAACGGAGGGCCGCGCAGAGTGCTGCTCAGCCGCAAACTGTGGGAAAGGCGAAAGCTGGAAAGCTGAGAGCCCCAAGATCGGCGGCCGTGGTGCTCATCCTACAACCAGAAGCGGTAGAGAGGGGCGTCACCTACAGGGACGTGATTGCCGAGGCTAGGACCAAGGTCAAGCTGACGGAGTTGGATATCCCTGGCGGGCTTCGCTTCCGGCGGGCGGCTACCGGAGCGTGCATCCTTGAGGTTCCTGGTGCAACCAGCGGGGATAAAGCCGACAAACTTGCCGAAGCAATTCAGCAGCAGGTCGGCACGGACAAAATACGGGTGTCTAGGCCCTCGAAATGTGTCGATATCCGTATCACCGGCTTAGATGAATCCGTCTCTCCGGAAGAGGTGGTCGCTGCGGTGGCAAACACGGGAGAATGTGCCGTGGACACAGTTAAGGCGGGTGCAATACGCCAAGGCTTCTCGGGGCTAGGCACGGTGCTAGTTCGTTGCCCGGTCTTGGCCGCCAAAAAGGTCGTAGCCAGGGGCCGCCTACTTGTAGGCTGGGTCTCTGCCCAAGTGAGGCTGCTGGAGCAGAGGCCTCTACGGTGCTTCCGATGCTTCCGAAATGGGCACGTGAGCGCGCAATGCCAGTCGGAAACGGACCGGTCAAAGAGCTGCTTCAATTGCGTCAAAGAAGGTCACAAAGCGGCTCAATGTACGGATTCTTCGCACTGCGCTGAGTGTGCGTCGGCTGGCAAGCCATCCGACCACAGGATTGGCAGTAAGGCGTGCACTGCGCCAAAAACTACCGGGAGAAGGAAAGCTGCCGATGGCCCTCGGGCTCCCTCGCAGCTAGTCCAGTCGCTAGCCACTGCAGAGGCCGCGACAGAGGAGGATTTAACGATGGTCGTGGGTTAAATGGCGACCATCGAATTCCTACAGGTGAACCTGAACCACGATGCTAGGGCCCAGGACCTCCTCTGTCAGAGCGTGGCCCAGTGGTCGATCCACATCGCCATACTGTCGGAGCCCTACAGAGTGCCTGTCAGAGAGGACTGGGCCGGGGACCTGGACGGAGCCGTGGCCATAGTTACGCGGAGCGCCGCCGGCTCCAATCCGTTTAGACGCGTAATTAAGGGCCACGGCTGCGTTGCGGCGATCTGCGGGGATTTGGCAGTGATTGGGGTATATTTCTCCCCAAACAAAAGCCTGGCCGAGTTCGAGATGTTCTTGGTGGAGGTCGGTGCCCTTGTTGGTCAGTTGCATCCCATCCCGGTCATAGTAGCCGGTGATTTCAACGCAAAGAACGCGGTGTGGGGGTGCCCAGTCACAGACCCGCGAGGAAATACCCTTTTGGAGTGGGCAATCACCGCAAACCTGGCTGTCGTGAACAGGGGAACGGCAAACACGTGCGTGCGGCAACAGGGCGGCTCTATTGTAGACATCACGTTTGCACACGCCGCCCTGGCATGCCGTGTTCAGGGATGGGAGGTCCTGGTTGACGTCGAGACTCTTTCGGATCACCGGTACATTCGGTTTGGAGTCTCGGCGCTTCCCGTACCCGCTCTGCCAAGACGTAACGACCCGGTTGAGAACGGCCCGCGCTGGGCGGTCAAAAAACTTGACCGGGAGGCCCTAGAGCTGGCGGCCATGGTGCGGACATGGACTACGCCAACGGAAGAGGTGGCGGACGTAGAGGCTGAAGCCGAATGGTTCCGCAATAGCATGACAGATGTCTGCGATGCGGCCATGCCCCGGGCCAAGGCCTTCTCTCCCCGTCGTGCCGTTTACTGGTGGTCTCCGGACCTTGCACAGCTGCGCGAGGAGTGCGTGCTTGCGAGACGCCAGTATACGAGATACAGAAGTCGACATCGGCGTGACGAAGCGACAGTAGCGGCCCTGTACAGCAGGTACAAGGAGGGAAAAGTGGCACTGAAAGCCGCCATTGGGCAAGCGATCGACCGGTCTCGAGAAGAGTTTCTGGAGACTCTGAACAGCGATCCATGGGGCAGGCCATACAAGCTCGTGAGGCAAAAGCTTCGTCCGTGGGCCCCGCCGCTAACGCAGAGTCTCCAGCCGCAGCTGCTGGACGACGTAGTTGCTGCTCTATTTCCGCATAGGCCCCAGCAGAGCCCGCCGCCCATGGCTGAAACTGGGAGTGCGGAGAGGCAGCGGGAAGCGGAGACGGAGACGCCGAGCGTTACAGAAGGTGAGCTGGGAGCAGCGGTCTTGAGGCTGAAGGCCAAAAACGCGGCACCCGGGCTAGACGGAATCCCGGGTCGAGCCTGGGTCCTAGCCATGAATGCCATTGAGCCGAGGCTGCGACGGCTGTTCAGTTTGTGTCTGGAGCAGGGCCGCTTCCCTGACGCCTGGAAGATTGGTCGGCTGGTCTTACTGAAAAAGGAGGGTCGTCCTGCGGACTCACCGTCGGCCTACCGGCCCATCGTGTTGCTTGATGAGGTTGGCAAGCTCTTTGAGCGGATCATCGCGAACCGCCTCAACAAGCACCTAGCGACCGAGGGGCCGAACTTGGCCGATTGCCAGTACGGATTCCGCAGTGGTCGCTCGACCATACACGCGATCCTGCAGGTGAAGAGGATAGCGGAAGAGGCAGTATCTCGGGGTGAGGTCGTCTTGGCAGTGTCTCTTGACATTGCCAACGCCTTCAATACCCTCCCCTGGGATAGCATAAATGAGGCGCTCCTGTACCACCAGGTGCCCCACCATCTTAGCCGAATAGTGAAGGCCTACCTGCTGCGGAGGTTTGTGGCCTTCCCCGGGCAACATGAGTGGGGGCGGCGGGAGATGGTGTGCGGTGTTCCGCAGGGGTCGGTGCTAGGGCCACTCCTGTGGAACATCGGATACGATTGGGTGTTGCGGGGAGGTCGTCTGCGCGGAGTCGACCTGGTGTGCTACGCGGACGACACCCTCGTAACGGCGAGGGGGGCTTCATTTAGAGAGGCTGCCATCCTTGTCACAGCGGCCGTAGCCCATGTTGTGAGCAAAATAAGACGACTAGGCCTGGAGGTCGCGTTAAACAAATCGGAGGCGATCTGTTTTCACGGACCCCGAAGAGCGCCCCAGGCTGGCTCGCACATTATCGTGGGAGGTGTCCAGATTTCCGTACAACGTACGATGCGGTATCTGGGCATCATACTGGACAGTCGGTGGTCATTCCAGGCTCACTTCGAGCGCGTGACCCCAAAGTTGTTGGGCGCGGCCGCTGCGCTTGGGCGCCTGCTCCCGAACCTTGGGGGGCCGAAAGCGTCGTGTCGACGCTTGTACTCGGGTGTCATACGCTCCATAGCCCTGTACGGAGCCCCAGTGTGGGCCAACGACCTTCATGCCAGGAACATCACCCAACTGCGCCGAGCGCAACGGGTGATGGCGATAAGGTCTGTACGGGGCTATCGGACGATCTCCGGAGAGGCGGCGTGCGTGCTGGCCGGATCCCTGCCATGGGACTTGGACGCGAGGACTCTCGCGTCAGTCTTCTTCTGGCGCGAGGAGGCGCGAGCTAGGGATTTCTGGCCAGCACCGCGAGAGGTAGAGGCCAAGCGAGAGGCGCTCTCCCGCGAGGCAGTCGCGGAGTGGGTGGTCCGGCTGGGGCAGCCGAGTGCGGGCGCCCGGACAGTCGAGGCGATCCGGCCGGTCCTGTCACAGTGGCTGGAGCGGGCACACGGGGCTCTCACCTTCCGGCTCGTGCAGGTTCTCTCGGGACACGGATGTTTCGGGAGATACCTGCACAAAGTTGCCGGCAGAGAGCCGACGGAGGAATGCCACGAGTGCGGCGCGGCGGTCGACACGGCACAGCACACGCTGGAGGTGTGTCCAGCGTGGAGGCCAGAGCGCAATGACCTCATGGCCATAGTGGGGCCGGACCTGTCGCTCCCAGCCGTGGTCAAATCCATGGTAGACAGCGACAGGTCTTGGCAAGCAGTTAAGGCCTTCTGCGAGACAGTTGTCCAGCAGAAGGAACAGGCGGAACGGGCCAGGGAGGTCGACCCAGTGGCCGACCCACGGCGCCGCAGGCGTGCAGGACGAAGGCGAGCTGCGCAGGATCGCCGCCTGCCTCCGTAGACTGTCAGCGGGGTGACAGGCATGGGGACGCCTGTCATCCCTCAGGTCCCGAGCGGGTGCCGGTAAGCACCGGCACAAAACGACCGAGGTCCAAAAGACCTCCGGAGGCGGCCTCCTACAAATGGGAGCGGTGCTGGTGGTGCTGGAGAAGTAAAGCGCAAGCGTTCCTTCAGCCCACCGCTAAAGCACGAAGACGGCAGACGGAGAGGTTTTTTAGTGGGTAAACTCGGGGTCTCATTAGCCCACAACAAGGAGTCCCACATATCCACCCGGGTCCGTCCCCACACCCTGGTGGAATGCGTAACGCATTTTTCCTCTCCTTAAAAAAAAAAAAAAAAAAAAAAGGTTAGGTTAGGTTAGGTTAGGTTAGGTTAGGTTAGGTTAGGTTAGGTTAGGTTAGGTTAGGTTAGGTTAGGTTAGGTTAGGTTAGGTTAGGTTAGGTTAGGTTAGGTTAGGTTAGGTTAGGTTAGGTTAGGTTAGGTTAGGTTAGGTTAGGTTAGGTTAGGTTAGGTTAGGTTAGGTTTTTCATGGGCCTCGTAATGCGCCTCTTCCGGGAACAGTTTTGTCTGTTGGGGGAACTTCCATCGCTGTTGGGTCGACGATGAAGTATCTTGGACTCGTCCTTGACAGCAGGTGGAAGTTTGAAGAGCACTTTCGGCGTTTGGCGCCAAAGTTGGTGGCTGCAGCCGGGGCTCTTGGGCGGATTCTTCCGAATTTGGGTGGGCCGGGAGGTGCGTGCCGCCGTTTATATGCTGGCGTGGTACGGTCGATGGCGCTCTATGGGGCGCCAATATGGGCGAGTACTCTGAGTGCTCGAAGTGTAACTCAATTGCGTCGCCCGCAACGGGTTATAGCACTCAGAGTGGCGAGGGCGTATCGCACAGTATCGTGCGTGGCTGCCTGCTTGCTGGCTGGTAGCCCGCCTTGGGACCTCGAAGCCGAGGCGCAGTCAGGGGTATATTGGCGGTTGCAGGCAGCAAGGAGGGCGGGCAACTGGCCTGCGCCTAGGGAGGTGCGCCAGTGGCGGGAGGAGTCGCGCCAGGTCCTCTTCCAGAAGTGGACAGAACGACTGGAGACCCCGGAAGCAAGCCGGGACATAGTGGATGCTGTCCGGCCTGTCCTGAAGGAATGGGTCGAACGCAAATACGGCGCTCCCACGTTCCATCTCACACAGCTCTTGACGGGGCACGGTTGCTTCGGCAAGTACCTGTGTGAGGTGGTGGGGAGGGAGCCCACGTCGGAGTGTCACCACTGTAACGGAGGAGTCGTGGACACGGCTAAGCACACGCGTGAGGAGTGCCCTGCATGGGCGGAGCCCCGCGCAGCCCTGTCCACGGCTATGGGAGGGGACCTCTCACTGCCGGCGTTAATCAGCCGGATGGTCGGCAGTGAGGAGGCGTGGGCGGCAGTGGCCACCTTCAGCGTTATGGTGATGACGCAGAAGGAGGCGGCGGAGCGGATGCGCGAGGATGATCCGGGATCGGTCCCGCAGCGTCGTAGAAGGCCGGGCAGGCGGCGAAGGGCCTTTGCAGGCCGTGAGCTGCCGCCATAACGGGGACCTGCGGGTGATGGGTCGGGAGTTCCGTCACCCGCCTAGAAGGGTCCTGAGCTGGTCAGCCCCCATGGTGTTCTGGGGTGCTAAAGGCGGAGTGGGTGGGGCTCCATACCCCTACCACCTGTGGATGGGCCTGTAAAGGCAGCGCTGGCAGAGTTCCGGATGTGTGCGACAGCGTTCCCGGGGCTCTGTCTTTAAGCGAGTGTTGGAACGCCCCAGGGGTTTTAGTCCGTGGGAGTCGGACATACCCACTCGGCTTCTCCCGAGTCGGGTGGGATCCATAATGGATTTCCCCTGGGTAAGCAAAAAAAAAAAAAAAAAAAAAAAAAAAAGGTTAGGTTAGGTTAGGTTAGGTTAGGTTAGGTTAGGTTAGGTTAGGTTAGGTTAGGTTAGGTTAGGTTAGGTTAGGTTAGGTTAGGTTCCCCCCCGAGGTGCTGCCACCTTGTCGTGGTGGGGGGGCTTGTGTGTTCCTAGGATCCCCGAGGCTATACCGGACAGGGCTACCCATACCGGGAAGGCGAGGGGGGAGGAGCCAGACTAAGAGCGGCACAACAGGAGGGCAAGGGGCTCTCTCCACATCCTTCTGATCACCAGAAGGCGTAGGAGATGAGCGACCAAAGAGGAGGAAGGACGAAAGTCGGAGGAGTAGTGGTTCTAACAAACCACAGGGGAGTCTACGCCAGCTCCCCTTAAATCCCGGAACCCGCAGCACTCTCCCAACGACCCCCATCAGGGGCGGTATGGGGTACGGGAGGTGCCAGCATTTGCGCGCGGACCGGAGGGCTTGCCTTAATTGGCCGGCCCGCGGGAAGGAAATCCCTTTAAAAACCCGACAGTGAAGTCGTAAAAACCTCTGGACACCGCCCGACCTCCAGAGTAAATAGGGTTACCTTAGGTACAGGGGGCACTGCCTAGGTGGACCGTTTTTCCCCCATACTCGTGGGATTTCAAATGGCAACTAAAAATAAAAATACAAAAACGGTAGATACCAACGACGACTATGGCAAGGAAACGGACATTTTGAATTTGGTGGCGAAAGGGGGCACCCCTAAGGTGCGTGCTGAAGCTATTGATCTTAGTGCGGAAGTTCAGCAACCGATAGTTCTTTTGACCCGGCTATCGGATAGTGAAAGAAAAAGAGGGCACTTGGACCAGCCTGATGACCCAACGCCCGAAAATGGGGCCAAGGTCAATACGGCTCGCAGAGGGAGGGCCGTGGCACAGACATGTGGGAGGGTTAATGGGAGGTTGGGAAAAGGGAACAACCTTTCTGTTATCCCTGAGGGCCGCGAAAGAAGCCCGTTAGACGAGGGGCGTGCTTCACCAACTCTGGCACCAAGTGATCGCGTCTTAGACGTCATCCGCAAAGAGGCCCACGCGATAATAGAGGAGACTCGGAAGTCGGGTAACCTGAGTGGAAGGGTTCACGGCCGGATCAACCGTGCATGCCGGGAAATCCTGCTGGGTGCGGAGAACCTGCAGACGCGCGATGGAGATGACGAAATCCGGGTCCTCAAAGCCGACAACAAAAGGATGAGGGAACAGCTGGCCCACTTAACGGAGGAAACGAAGGCCCTAAGAACAGCGTTTTCGGAGAGGGCTAACCGGCCTGCAGTGTCCAAGCCTGACGAAAACCCAGCGTCGGCTGTGACGGATCTCCTAGCGGAGCTCAAGGAGGACCTAAAAAGGGACCTCCTTGTGTCGCTAGGAGAAATAATTAATGTGAGAATCGGGGAGGTCAAGAGCCTTCTTCCACCTGCCCCGATCCTGCGCCCGCCTTTGGCTGCGGACCGCAGGAGGGCAGAGACCGAAAGGGAAGTGGAGAGGCAACAGGGCCCTTCCTCTGTGCAGCCAACGACGGCAGCAAGAGGGCTGGCACCAAAAAGGGCCGATACAGGGGCTACATTAATGCCCCCTGCCAATACCGGCGCGTCCACGGCAGCGGGTAAGAACAAGAAGAAGGGTAAGAAAAAAAAGAAGGGGAAAACAACGAATCAGGTTTCACAAACGGGGTCGGTGCCACCACCGGAAACCCAGCTACCGGCACAACCACAAACCAACTCGGAGTGGAGGGAAGTGGTGGGGAGGAAGGCCGGAAATAAGGCTAAAAAAGCGACGGCAGCGGCATCTCAACTTGCACCGAAGCCAGTGACGAAACGGCCAAGCCGTGGACTGGCCGTCCCTTCCACGGCCGCCATAGTTGTGGCCCTAAAGCCAGAGTCAGAGGCTTCCTATGCCTCGATCCTCACGAGGGTAACTACGTCTTTTGGACTGGCTGAAGTGGGTTTGGAACACGTGAGGGTGCGCAAGACGGCTGACGGGGCCCGTATTATCGAGGTTCCCAATGCAGACAACGGTAGGGCGGCTGATTTTCTGCGAGAGAAAATAGAGAGCCTCGTCGGGAATGATGCCAGGGTCTACAGGCCCATGAAGATGGCCGGTATGAGGGTATCGGGGCTCATTGAGTCTGCGACCCCTGACGCAGTGGCGACGGCAGTCGCGGCCAGGGGTAGTTGCGGAGTTGAGGAAGTGAAAGTGGGCTCCATTCGCTTCGCCTTCAACGGATCCGGCTCGACGCTTGTGAGGTGCCCGGTAACAGTGGCAAAAAAGATTTGCGAGGGTGGGAGGCTGCAGGTGGGGTGGTCCAGTGCACAGGTTCAGGCCCTAGACCCGGCACCATTTCGCTGCTATAGATGCATGGGAACGGGACACACCAGAGCCATGTGCCCGTCGGAGGTAGAGAGGAGCCAGCTCTGCTTCCGATGCAGCAAGCCGGGGCATAAGGCAGCATCCTGCACGGAGGCACCCTTCTGCGCGGTGTGCCATCACGTCAGGTGCCGAGCCAGTCACAGAATGGGAGGCCAAGGGTGCAACCCCCCACAAACAAGAGGAAGGCAGGACCTTGTCCGGACCCAAGGGCGCAACGAAAGAGATGCCGAACAGGCTGACGAGGGACAAAAAATGGACACTTAATGCCGCTACGCCAACACGAAGCCTTACAAACGAATGCTAACCACTCAGCCCGCGCGCAAGATCTGGTCACGCAGGTCATGGCGGAGTGGAGTGTAAGCGTAGCGGTGGTCGCTGAGCCGTGGTGTGTCCCTCCTCAGCCCAACTGGGCAGGGGCATTGGACGGGAGTGTGGCCATTATAGTCCCGGCTGTCGGCAACTTCCCTACCCTAGTGCTGGTAGACAGGGGGCCAGGCTATGTAGCGGCCAAGTGGGAGAGTATGGTGATTGTGGGCACCTACTTTTCCCCCAACCGGCCACTCAGAGACTTTGAGAGGCACCTGGAAAGCCTGAGTAGGGTGATAAGGAGGGTCGCACCGAAGCCGGTACTATTAATGGGAGACCTCAACGCCAAGAGTGCGGCTTGGGGTTCCCCGGTTGATGATGCGAGGGGCGCGGCGCTTAGGGACTGGGCGGTAGCCATGGGACTGGCAATCGTTAATCGGGGAAATACTAACACCTGCGTGCGGCGGCAGGGGGGGTCCATCGTTGACATAACGATGGCGACTCCTGTCGTCGCCGGTAGGATTGGTGACTGGCGGGTCATGGAGAATGTGGAGACCCTCTCCGACCACGTTTACATTCGGATGAGGGTCGGCCCGTTGGTAGGGGTCCCGCCGCCGCCTATTTCACCCGGGCGATGCGCCGGTAGTTGTTTTCCGCGGTGGTCACTGGCCAGCCTGGACAGGATTATGGCAAATGAGGCTGCCATTATAGAAGCCTGGTGTGCGGCTCCGCCGTCTGCATTGGGTGTAGAGGGGCGGGCAGTCCACTTCCGCAAGTCACTAACGACCGTGTGCGACGCTGGAATGAAGAGGGCGAAGCGGCTGCCCAGTAAACGGAGCGTTTATTGGTGGTCGGAGGAGATAGCGGCCCTTCGAGCCACCGCAAATGCCGCCAGGCGGGACTATACCCGATGCAGGCGCCGGCGACACACCGCAGATGAGGAGGAAGTGCTGCTGGGAGCCTTACATGCAGCAAAAGGGGCCCTCACCACTGCCATCTCCAAAAGAAAAGATGAAGCCCGCGAGGAGTTCATATGCACACTTGATGCGGACCCATGGGGGCGACCGTACAAGATCGTTAGAAACAAGTTGAAACACGCTCCCCCCATGGAGTCACTCGAGCCGGAACTCCTTGCGAGGGTGGTAGAGGGTCTCTTCCCGGCAGCACCGGCCTTTACGCCTCCTGTCATGGCGGTGCCGACAAGCGAGAGGGAGAACCTGGGTGAAGCGCCCACAGTCACTGACCTGGAAATCCTAGGGGCAGTCATCCGCCTCAAGTCTCGCAGAAAGGCCCCGGGGCCTGATGGTGTGCCAGGGAAGCTTATTCCCCTGGTGATGAAACACCTGGGGGTCCGACTGCGGGACATTTTTGATGACTGCCTCAAGGAGGGGATATTCCCTAAATGCTGGAAAGAGGGAAGACTGTGCCTGCTGCGGAAGGAGGGTCGTCCAGCTGACTCTCCTTCAGGGTACCGCCCTATCGTCCTTCTGGATGAAGTGGGCAAAATGCTCGAGCGCATTATAGCGCGCCGCATTTTGGGCCATCTGGAGGACACGGGCCCGAACATTAGTGACAGACAGTTCGGGTTCCGGGAGGGGCGGTCCACGATCGACGCAGTGGGCACACTGAAAAAGTTCAGCGACCTTGCAGTGGAAAAAAGAGAGGGAGCCATTGCAGTATCACTGGATATTGCCAACGCTTTTGGCTCCCTCCCTTACGAGGTAATTAAGGAGGCACTCCGCTACCACAATGTGCCTCCATATCTGAGGGCAATCGTGGAGCACTACCTGTCTGAAAGGGTAGTGCTCTACGACGGAAACAGTGGTCGTCTAGAGAGGCGGATGGAGTGCGGTGTTCCGCAGGGGTCGGTGCTGGGACCCCTACTGTGGAACATCGGCTTCGACTGGGCAATCCGCGGCGCACAGCTCCCCCGCATGGTGACAATCTGCTATGCAGATGACACCATGGTCGCCGTGCGGGGTAAAGAATTGAGGGAGACCCTAAGAAGGGTAACGGTGGCCACGGAGCTGATTGTTGGGCGGATCAGTCTCCTGGGCCTCAGGGTTGCACTTGCAAAAACGGACGCAGTGGTCTTCGGAGGGAGAGGTTGGCGGCTACGTGCCGTCGAGACGATCCCCGTTGGGGGTGAAGTGGTCCAGGTCAAGGCCCATATCAAATACTTGGGCCTAATCCTGGATCGCAAGTGGGATTTCGGGGAGCATTTCTCACAACTAGCTCCCCGACTCGTCGGCACCGCGGCTGCGTTGGGCCGCCTCTTACCAAATATAGGCGGCCCAAAGGCCCCATGTCGGCGTCTCTTTGCTAACGTGGTGCGTAGCATGGCACTGTACGGGGCGCCGATATGGGCAGACCGACTGGCAGAGAGGACGAGGGCTCTCCTCCGAAGACCACAGAGGGTAATCACCCAGAGAATGGGCCGATGCTTCCGGACGGTGTCGTTCGCGGCTGCGTGCGCTCTAGCCGGAACACCGCCATGGGAGCTGGACGCGAGGCTGCTGGCGGAGCGTCACAGAGAGCGGGTAGAGGCCAGGACGAGCGAGGAGCGCCTGGCTCCCCAAGAGGTTGCCGAAAGGCGACGGATGGCGGTCCAGCGGGAGCGGGACCGCTGGAAAGAAATGCTGGAGGACTCCCCCTATGGCACGCGAACCATAGGGGCAATCCTCCCGTCCTTAGAGGGTTGGCTGGACCGCAAAACGGGTAGCCTTACGTTCAGGTTGGTGCAGGTAATGACCGGGCATGGCTGCTTCGGTCATTACCTGCACAACATTAGGAGGGAGCAGACCCCAGTCTGCCACCACTGCGGTGCGGAGGACGATACGGCCCAGCACACTCTGGTGGAATGTCAGAGCTGGGTCGTGGAGCGCAGTGCACTGGTTGCGGCGCTGGGGACGGACGATCTCTCGCTGCACAGTGTTGTGAGCTGTATGCTGAGCAGCGAGAGATCGTGGGAGGCAGCGGCAAACTTCGCGGAAGAAGTAATGTCGCAGAAAGAGCAAGCGGAGCGGGAGCGTGAAGAAAGAGCTGACGCGCATCCGCTCCGGCGCAGACGGATGGGGAGGAGGCGGCTGCAATATATCAACCGCCTACTCCCACAGTAGGGCCTGTGGGTTGGGGACCCACACTTAAGGCCCTACACGTCTGGGGGAGGGGTTGTTGCGTTGCCAACCCTTCCCTCCTTCGGCGCGAGGGTGCACCGGTGTAATACCGGGGCAGCCGGGGGGACGTCGTGGTAGAATGCTTGCGACCCCATGGCGTCCCCCTACAACGGCAGTGAGGGTAACGCCGCTGGGTTTTTAGTGGGTAGTTCTCCTCCCCTCCCTCCGACTACCTCGGAGGGGGTTGCGGGAGGAGAGAGCCCCACATAACCCCCCACCTTGGCCTCCCCCGGGCCCGGGGGGTATGCGCCTCCCTAGACTCTTGAGGCTAGGGGGGATAAACGCATTTTCCCAGCGCGAAAAAAAAAAAAAAAAAAAAAAAAAAAGGTTAGGTTAGGTTAGGTTAGGTTAGGTTAGGTTAGGTTAGGTTAGGTTAGGTTAGGTTAGGTTAGGTTAGGTTAGGTTAGGTTAGGTTAGGTTAGGTTAGGTTAGGTTAGGTTAGGTTAGGTTAGGTTAGGTTAGGTTAGGTTAGGTTAGGTTAGGTTAGGTTAGGTTAGGTTAGGTTAGGTTAGGTTAGGTTAGGTTAGGTTAGGTTAGGTTAGGTTAGGTTAGGTTAGGTTAGGTTAGGTTAGGTTAGGTTAGGTTAGGTTAGGTTAGGTTAGGTTAGGTTAGGTTAGGTTAGGTTAGGTTAGGTTAGGTTAGGTTAGGTTAGGTTAGGTTAGGTTAGGTTAGGTTAGGTTAGGTTAGGTTAGGTTAGGTTAGGTTAGGTTAGGTTAGGTTAGGTTAGGTTAGGTTAGGTTAGGTTAGGTTAGGTTAGGTTAGGTTAGGTTAGGTTAGGTTAGGTTAGGTTAGGTTAGGTTAGGTTAGGTTAGGTTAGGTTAGGTTAGGTTAGGTTAGGTTAGGTTAGGTTAGGTTAGGTTAGGTTAGGTTAGGTTAGGTTAGGTTAGGTTAGGTTAGGTTAGGTTAGGTTAGGTTAGGTTAGGTTAGGTTAGGTTAGGTTAGGTTAGGTTAGGTTAGGTTAGGTTAGGTTAGGTTAGGTTAGGTTAGGTTAGGTTAGGTTAGGTTAGGTTAGGTTAGGTTAGGTTAGGTTAGGTTAGGTTAGGTTAGGTTAGGTTAGGTTAGGTTAGGTTAGGTTAGGTTAGGTTAGGTTAGGTTAGGTTAGGTTAGGT
Source organism: Epinotia demarniana (assembly GCA_945867215.1). Lineage (NCBI taxonomy): Eukaryota > Metazoa > Arthropoda > Insecta > Lepidoptera > Tortricidae > Epinotia > Epinotia demarniana. Next base: position 12,140,148 of record OX244286.1, read on the forward strand.
TAGGTTAGGTTAGGTTAGGTTAGGTTAGGTTAGGTTAGGTTAGGTTAGGTTAGGTTAGGTTAGGTTAGGTTAGGTTAGGTTAGGTTAGGTTAGGTTAGGTTAGGTTAGGTTAGGTTAGGTTAGGTTAGGTTAGGTTAGGTTAGGTTAGGTTAGGTTAGGTTAGGTTAGGTTAGGTTAGGTTAGGTTAGGTTAGGTTAGGTTAGGTTAGGTTAGGTTAGGTTAGGTTAGGTTAGGTTAGGTTAGGTTAGGTTAGGTTAGGTTAGGTTAGGTTAGGTTAGGTTAGGTTAGGTTAGGTTAGGTTAGGTTAGGTTAGGTTAGGTTAGGTTAGGTTAGGTTAGGTTAGGTTAGGTTAGGTTAGGTTAGGTTAGGTTAGGTTAGGTTAGGTTAGGTTAGGTTAGGTTAGGTTAGGTTAGGTTAGGTTAGGTTAGGTTAGGTTAGGTTAGGTTAGGTTAGGTTAGGTTAGGTTAGGTTAGGTTAGGTTAGGTTAGGTTAGGTTAGGTTAGGTTAGGTTAGGTTAGGTTAGGTTAGGTTAGGTTAGGTTAGGTTAGGTTAGGTTAGGTTAGGTTAGGTTAGGTTAGGTTAGGTTAGGTTAGGTTAGGTTAGGTTAGGTTAGGTTAGGTTAGGTTAGGTTAGGTTAGGTTAGGTTAGGTTAGGTTAGGTTAGGTTAGGTTAGGTTAGGTTAGGTTAGGTTAGGTTAGGTTAGGTTAGGTTAGGTTAGGTTAGGTTAGGTTAGGTTAGGTTAGGTTAGGTTAGGTTAGGTTAGGTTAGGTTAGGTTAGGTTAGGTTAGGTTAGGTTAGGTTAGGTTAGGTTAGGTTAGGTTAGGTTAGGTTAGGTTAGGTTAGGTTAGGTTAGGTTAGGTTAGGTTAGGTTAGGTTAGGTTAGGTTAGGTTAGGTTAGGTTAGGTTAGGTTAGGTTAGGTTAGGTTAGGTTAGGTTAGGTTAGGTTAGGTTAGGTTAGGTTAGGTTAGGTTAGGTTAGGTTAGGTTAGGTTAGGTTAGGTTAGGTTAGGTTAGGTTAGGTTAGGTTAGGTTAGGTTAGGTTAGGTTAGGTTAGGTTAGGTTAGGTTAGGTTAGGTTAGGTTAGGTTAGGTTAGGTTAGGTTAGGTTAGGTTAGGTTAGGTTAGG